>VWZO01004088.1:492556-592641 GCA_013396975.1 Bucco capensis
CAGCAGGGTGGGAGGCAGCAGGATGGGAGGCAGCAGGATGGGAGGCAGCAGGATGAGGAGGCAGCAGGGTGGGAGGCAGCAGGATGAGGAGGCAGCAGGATGAGGAGGCAGCAGGGTGGGAGGCAGCAGGATGAGGAGGCAGTAGGTTGAGGAGGCAGCCCCCAGCCCTTCCCATGCCTGGGGCTCAGCCTGGCTGAGTGCAGGCTCTGGAGGGCTCTGGGGCGATGCACAAGGAGGGAGGATGGGGAAGGGGCTCTGCAGCTTAAGAGGCACCGAGCCCCTGTCCACGAAGGGGCAGATGGGCCCCTCTGACATTCCTGTTGCAAAATAGCCCTACGGCAGTGACCTGCTTCTGGGTCATGTTTGCACCAGCTCAACCCCTGGGGGAGGGTCAGCGGGTGCAGCCAGCCTGCCTGTGCCTAATCCCTGCTGAGGACAGGGCTCTGGGCATCCCCAGCAGCCTGGGGCTCCCAAGGGTGGCCAGTGGAAGAGCTCCTCTGTGTCCCAGCAGTGGTTGGCAGGAGGGTACAAGGGCTTGGCTTTCCCCTTCTCCCAGCTCCAGCCCCACAGTGGGGTCACTGCTGCTGCCCCAGAGGTGGGACCAGCATGCCAGGAGCCCTGAGCTTCATCCCTCCCCAGAGGAGAGGCTGGACCATGCTTCTCCAGCACCTGGGGCTGCTCCAGACAGGGACCCTCCAGGTGACCCTAGAAGGGAGCATCATCCCCTTTGTCATCTCTGAGGTTTTTGGAGCCTGCCCAGGGCTCAGAGCCCTCAGTGGGACCCCCAAGCCAGCCTGGCAGGGTGCTGTGGGCCATGGATTTGGGATTTGTCTGTGACTTTGCGTGCCAGGCTCCAGCCAGGTGCTCATGTCCTGGCTCTCAGCTCCATGCAGCATGGCCCAGGGAGGGATGCAGGCTTGGAGGAGAGAGAGGGGCTGCTGGCAGCACCACGGCTCCCTGGATGGTGACAGCACAGTGCCCTGGATAGCTAATGGGGCTGAAATGCAGGACTGTGGAAATAAGCAGTTTCCAGCTGGGAGGGAGGAATGCAGCCATCCCAGCAGGGAGCAGGGCTTGGGGAGGTCCTGCCAGGAGGAGCTGCAGGCAGAGCTGCCAGTGGTGTAGGAAAGCCATCCCTGTGCCCCAGGAGGGACCTGGGGAGCTTTCCCAGCCCAGCTGAGCTACCAGGACCTGTCACAGCCTGGGTGCAGGGTGTACAACCTCCTGCCTGGCACAATGCCTGCTGAGCAGGGCTGGCCATGGAGTCCAGCATGGGTCCAAGCCCCAGGGCCAGCCAGGGGAAGTGTCTCTTCCCGGGCTGCAGCAGCAGGGGAACAATGCAGGTCTGTTCCTCTCCACTGGAGAGGCTGTCCCTGCAGGCTGGGCCAGCCCATCAGGCTCAGCTCACAACATCTGCTTCGGGACACAGTTGGCCACGGAGAGGCTGTCCCGGGACAGCTGGGAGCAATTACAGCCTCTGGAGGAGAAGGGGAAAGGTGACCTCTGAGGGAGATTGATGTCCTGCCTGCTTGGCTGGGGCTGGGGCAGCTCTGAGGTGAGCGGGAAGGAGCTGGTGAGCTCAGGCTGGCCTGTGACAGGCTGTGCCCTCCTCCGTGCCGCAGGTCCGCTACGCGACCTGGAGCATCATCATGGACTCGGTGGTGCCCTCGGATAAAGGCAACTACACCTGCATCGTGGAGAACAAGTATGGCAGCATCAACCACACCTACCAGCTGGATGTCGTGGGTGAGCAGCACGGGGCTGGGGCTGAGCTGGCACATCCTGCCCCAGTACAAGTGGGTGCTGCACCCTGCCAGGCTGGGGCTGGGGAGCACTCACAGGGTTCCCCATGTCCACTCACCCTGGGGTCACCTCTGGGGGCATGGAGCAGGGAGGTTTCCCTCAGCCCCTTCTGGGGATTTGTAATTGTGGTGGAAATAATTTCATAGACCAGACAGAAACTTTGGGGTTTTTTTTTTTCCCTAATCGCCTTATTAGCCATAATTCCCAGCTGGGAAGGCTGCTCTGAGCACTTCCACATGTGGAGCTGCTCTAAATGCCAGTAAATGAACCATTCAAAATGTGATTTAATTTGATTACACTGAGCAAACTGAAGGGAACAGTCAGCGAGGTGAACAAAGGGGTTTGTTAATGCTGACTCACCACAGTGGCAGTCCCTTTGTTAATGGCCTGGGCCTTCGCTAGGTTTGTTTGACCTCTGACCCCCCTGAATAGGTAGTGACCTCCCCATCCCCATTTCACCTGTCCCTGTCCCCAGCTCCTCCTGGCTGCTGTCAGCCCACTGCAGAGGACTCCCTGGGCACGGGGGGGGCTGTGGTTCTGCTGGGTGCATGGGTGCCCACCCCAGGCTGGGGGTGGGGGGCTGCAGGGGGCTGGAGCAGCCTGAGCCCCCACTGATGTGCCCTGTGTCCCGCAGAGCGCTCCCCGCACCGGCCCATCCTGCAGGCAGGGCTGCCTGCAAACAAGACTGTGGCCCTGGGCAGCAACGTGGAGTTTGTCTGCAAGGTCTACAGTGACCCCCAGCCCCACATCCAGTGGCTGAAGCACATCGAGGTCAACGGCAGCAAGATTGGCCCTGACAACCTGCCCTATGTGCAGATCCTGAAGGTAAAGCCACGAGCTGAGCTGACCCAGCCCAGGCCTCCAGAGGCTTGCCCCTGGGCCCAGGGCAGTGTTAGCCAGCTGGGATGGTGTCCACAAGGAGCTACCTGGGGCTGGGAAACACCAGCTGGCAGCTGAGTGGCCTCGAGGCAGCTGGAGCCCCAGAGCCATCACCAGCTCCGTGCCAGGGTGCCCAGAGGAGCCCAGGGTGAGAGGTGGGCAGGGAGGGCTGCCTGGCTCCTGGGCTGCACACAGCCAGTGCAATCCATGCTGTGGGGCTGGCTGGGCTAGCCTGGGCAGCAGGGATGGTGCTGGAGGTGGGGAGCTGAGCCCCTGAACCATCCTGCTGAGCCTCTGCAGTCCTGCACACAGCAAGGAAATGAGCTGCAGTGCCAACTCCTGGGGTGCACAGCCATCCCCATCCCTGTCCCTGGGGTGCTCAGCCATGCCTCTGGAGTGCACAGCCATCCCCATCCATGTCCCTGGGGTGCTCAGCCATGCCTCTGGAGTGCACAGCCATCCCCATCCATGTCCCTGGGGTGCTCAGCCATGCCTCTGGAGTGCACAGTCATCTCTATCCCTGTCCCTGGGGTGCTCAGCCATGCCTCTGGAGTGCACAGCCATCCCCATCCATGTCCCTGGGGTGCTCAGCCAATCTCCTGGCCCCTGGGGTGCAGGATTACATCCCCCTGACCACCCACCCGTGCCTCTCATCACCCCTTCCCGTTGCCCAGCCCCATCCCTCCCTCCCAGCAGTGGGTGCCAGTGGGGAGCATCCCCCTGGCACTGCGGAGCGCGTCGGGGTGACTCCTTGTTGTTGGTCTGTTCCAGCACTCGGGGATTAATAGCTCAGATGCGGAGGTGCTGACCCTGTATAATGTGACAGAGGCGGAGAGCGGGGAGTATGTGTGTAAGGTGTCCAATTATATCGGTGAGGCCAAGCAGTCTGCCTGGCTCACTGTCACCAGGCCTCTGGCACCAGGTAACCGGAAGGATGCCCGCCGGCCTCTTTCCTTGGAGCTCTGGGCTCTCTGGTTTCTGCTGTGTTTCTGGTGCCACAAGCCATGGAAAAATACTCAGCAGGGCTGGCATGGTGATGTGCAATGTGTGTGTCCATCCCTGGTGTTTGTCCTCTGTGCTTCCCAACTCCATCACACAGACACTGGCACTGCCTCTGGTCTGGCAGTACCCGAGCTGTGTCCCTCTGGGTGCTGCCGTGGGGTCAGCACCCACACCCTCACAGCCAGCCCGTGTCCTCCATCCGTGCTGCCCTCCTGTCTCTGTCCTCGTGCCTCCCCTGTGGTGCCAGCCGGCCCTGCCTGAGGGGCATTTCTCCATGCAGCCCATGCCAGCATGCTGCGATGGGCAGCGGCTCGGTCTGGTGAAGGGTCATTAACCAGCACCTGCTCGGGTGCACTGGATGAGTGGTCATCCCGAGGGTCTCTCTCTAGCAGGTCTGCAGGGCTCTCTGTCTGCTCCCCAGGGCTCTGGCAAATGAGACTGGGCTCTCCCTCCTCTCTGGCCTCTCTTTCCCAGAAGATCTCATGTGGTTTGCTTCTCCGTGTTTTGCTTCCATTTTTCCCTTCTAGACGGCTGGCGTTAACACGACAGACAAGGAAATGGAAGTCCTTCACTTAAGGAATGTCTCATTTGAGGATGCTGGGGAGTATACATGTTTGGCGGGTAACTCTATTGGGATCTCCCATCACTCTGCATGGTTGACAGTTCTTGAAGGTATATACTCCTCTTCCTCTCCTCCTGCCTTTCCAGTGTATGCATTGTGGTCCGGGAGAGAGCCCTCCCAGGCCCCTGCCCCCCCAGAGCAGCAGGAGAGCTGCAGGACTGCTCCCAGGCCCCTGACCCCCAGAGCAGCAGGAGAGCTGCAGGACTGCTCCCAGGCCCCTGCCCCGCCAGAGCAGCAGGAGAGCTGCAGGACTGCTCTGCAGCCAGAGCAGGATGGGACACACATCCTCCTGCCCTGTGCCCCCCACTCCACCCCCAGTTGGGGTCTGCCCCCTGCTCTCTCCCTGGCCCAGGCAATGCATACCCAGGGGAACCTAACCAAGGGCTGCTCCGTTGCAGCAGGATGGTCCTGTGCCCCGGGGCACGGCCAGCACCAGGGATGTGGGGTGCTGGCTGCCAGGGAGCTGGCCCTGCCCTGTGGCACAGGACCCGTGCCAGGGGCCACGTGTCACTTCTGCTGCACTGCTGGGGACAGCTGCCCCTGTCCCCATTGATGCTGCTCCTCAGGCATCAATGCTGCACGGCCCAAAGCCTGATAACAGCACCTGGAAAGTTTTTGGGGTGCTGCATGCTTGTTGCTTTCCAGCCAAAAACTTTCCCCGTTATCAGCCAGTGCTTTGTCAGCCTGCTGTGCTCGCAGGTGGGACCCAAAGCTTCAGCTCCCTCTTACAGCTCTTTCTCAGGCTCTGCTCTTTGGGGGGGTCAGCTTTGGGGTGCTGCCAGGTTGGGGTTCAAAGGCAGCTCTCACCCTGCCAGGTTCAGCAGGGTTTGTGGCTGCACTGGACCATGCTGCGTGGCTGTGGCTGCTCTGGCACTGACACCTCCTCTGCCACCAAGGCAGAGTTCTGCCCCATGGCATGGGGGGACAGGAGCCTCCTCCCCAGCAGCCTGGGGGTCCCATGGCACATCGCTGCCACTGGAGCTGCTTCTGGCTGCTGCAGGACCATCCCACCATCCCTCTCCACCCCACTGTGCTCAGGGGAACCTCCAGGCCCTGAGGATGTGCAGCTCCAAGCGTGGGCACAGCATAGCTGCTGGGAAGGGGACCCATCCCTGGGGGTGTCAGTGATGCCCCCATGCCTGCAGGAGAGCCCTGCTGCCCTGGCACAGCCATCCCTCACCAAGGGACACCAGCACTGTCCCCAGCACTTCACACCTTTCTCAGGTGTCCCCATCCCACCCCACGTGCCTGAGGGTGCAGCAGAAGGGTAGAGCAGCAACAGGGTTGAGGAGTCCATGGGTGCACCCACACCTTCCCCACAGGGATGGGTGTGTGGGCAGCCCCCATGTCCCTGCCAGGCAGTGCCGAGCATGTCCCCAGCAAGCACGAGAAGGAGCTGGGCAGCTTCCCCCAGCAGCACTGCCCAGCCCTGGCTGTGCTCACGGGTGCTAACGCCATGTCCACACTGACCCAGCTATTGAAGACACCCCAGCCATGATGACCTCTCCCCTCTACCTGGAGATCATCATTTACTGCATCGGGGCCTTCCTCATCTCCTGCATGGTGGTGACTGTCATCATCTACAAGATGAAGAGTACCACCAAGAAGACAGACTTCAACAGCCAGCTGGCCGTGCACAAGCTGGCCAAGAGCATCCCCCTGCGCAGACAGGTAACAGAAAGTAGAGAGGGGGTTTGTTTGCACCTACTGCCCCTCCTGGGGGACCTGCCTTTCCTGGGGGGGTGAGGATGGATGGGGAAGACCTGGGAACAGCTCACCCTGCTGCTTGTGCCAGCCTTGTGCCCAGCCAGGCTGGCAGCATGGCACAGCCCCAAGTCATCCCCAGCTCAGTGGGGCTCAGCGAGGGGCAGGAGGAGCAGGAAGACCTCTAGCAGTCAACACTAGTGCTGATCCAAGCCAGGGTGCTGTTAGCCTGCTTGGCCACCAGATCCTTTTCCACCAGCAGCTTTCCAGCCCCTCTGCCCCAAGCCTGGAGTGTTCATGGGGTTGGTGTGACCCAAGGGCAGGACCCAGCACTTGGCCTTGGTGAACCTCAGCCCATTGGCCTTGGTTCATTGATCCAGCCTGGCCAGATCCCTCTGGAGAGCCTTGAGCAGATCCACACTCCCACCCAATGTGGGGTCATCTGCAACCTGACTGAGAGTGCCCTCAATCCCTTGTCCAGACCCTTGCTAAAGATACTGAAGAGAGTTGCCCTAGAACTGAGCCCTGGGGGACATGGTGTCAAGATGCAGAGTTCCTTAGTGCAGGTCCACCATGGCAGCACTGACAGGAGCTGCAGGAGCTGTGCACGGGGTCAGGCTCTGAAGGCTCCTGAGGTGAGGCAGCTGCAGGCCCAGGCCCAGGGGGAAGGTAACCCACGCTCCCTGTGCAGGTGTCTGCTGACTCGAGCTCGTCCATGAACTCGGGGGTGATGCTGGTGCGCCCCTCACGCCTCTCCTCCAGTGGCACCCCCATGCTGGCTGGGGTGTCTGAGTACGAGCTCCCCGAGGACCCGCGCTGGGAGCTGCCCCGGGACAGGTGAGCTCCTGTCCCCTCTGCCTGGGGACACGCTGCCGGAGCAGCAGGGCTGGGAGCTGCCTGAGGGTGCTGGTACCACCACTGACCTGCATCCCCATGGCCACTGGCCCCTGTGTGGGGGTTTCTCCTTCCACCAGGCTGATCCTGGGCAAGCCTCTGGGAGAAGGATGCTTCGGGCAGGTGGTGCTGGCAGAAGCCATTGGCCTGGACAAGGACAAGCCAAACCGTGTCACCAAGGTGGCGGTGAAGATGCTCAAGTGTAAGTGGTGCTGAGGAGGGAAGTCCTGGCCCAACACTGGGTGTGCAACACGGGAAGGACCCAGCCTAGCCCCCCCTGACTGCTTCCTTCTCTGCCTCTTCAGCTGACGCCACGGAGAAGGACTTGTCTGACCTCATCTCTGAGATGGAGATGATGAAGATGATTGGCAAGCACAAGAACATCATCAACCTGCTGGGAGCCTGCACCCAGGATGGTGAGGGCACATCCCCTCTGGCCACCATCCACGTGCCAGGAGAGGGCTGACCCCACACCCCTGGGGTGAGGAGCCCCAGCTCTGTGGCCCAGCTGCTCACCCCCTCCATCCCCCCAGGACCCCTCTATGTGATCGTGGAGTATGCCAGCAAGGGCAACCTGCGGGAGTACCTGCAGGCACGGCGTCCCCCGGGCATGGAGTACTGCTACAACCCCAGCCGTGTCCCTGACGAGCAGCTCTCCTTCAAGGACCTGGTCTCCTGTGCCTACCAGGTGGCCCGAGGCATGGAGTACCTGGCCTCCAAGAAGGTGAGGAGCTCCTGGAGGGCTGTGGTGGGATGGATAGCCCAGCAGCTGGGCTCAGGGCGGGATGCAGCCTTCCCTCCTGGCCCGTTCCATCGTGGGGAACCATCCGAGGGCTTTGGGGACCACCTGACAGCCCCATGCTTGGTCAGTGCATCCACAGGGACCTGGCAGCCAGGAACGTGCTGGTGACTGAAGACAATGTGATGAAGATCGCTGACTTCGGCCTGGCCCGAGACATCCACCACATCGACTACTACAAGAAGACAACAAATGTGAGTGGTGGGCGAGGGCAGGGCCAGGGTGATGCCATGGGCATGCAGGGCTGCTCCTCCACCCTGCTGCCCCTGCTCCCTGCTGCCATGGAGCCAACCAGGAGCTTTCTTGTGTGCCAGGGTCGCTTGCCTGTGAAGTGGATGGCTCCTGAGGCTCTGTTCGACCGAATCTACACTCACCAGAGCGACGTGTGAGTAGCTGCAGCTGGACACCTGCTCCCTGGCAGATGGGGAGGGGAGACCTGCCCGTGGGCTCTGGTTGGGAGGTATCAGCTCCCTGGAGCTGCTGTCCCAGATTCACCCTCTCTTGCCCCGGGCAGGTGGTCCTTTGGCGTGCTGCTCTGGGAGATCTTCACCCTGGGGGGCTCACCCTACCCTGGTGTGCCAGTCGAGGAGCTCTTCAAGCTGCTGAAGGAAGGTCACAGGATGGACAAGCCAAGCAACTGCACCAACGAGCTGTGAGTGTGGGGAGGGGGAGGATGCTGGCAGCCCGGAGCCCCCATCTCTGGGGCTGCGGGGTTGGGAGCCTCTGGAGCACAGGCAGATGCAGGGGAGGGAGAGGCAGATGTCCAGAGTTCCTTCCCCAGTCCTGCAGCAACATCAGTTCAATCTGCTTGCAGTAACCTCTCCCTTAGGTATTTCTCAGCAGGGTCAATCCCAGGATGACCCCAGCACAGGGACTAGCTTAGCTCCCTGTGCATCCTCCTCACCAGACAGCCTCACCTCCTCCCCAGTGCCTGCAGCCAGGGAGTTCCCTTCCTTCCATGCAGGGAATTAGCCCTAAATCCCTGAAACAGCATCTTTGCTGGCCACAGGTGCTGAGTGCCAGCAGCCATCCCTGGGTGCTGCTCTGCTCCCGTGGGTGGGAGGTGCCCAGCCCCTGCTCCAGGTTCATCCTCCCCTCTGCCCTGCCAGGTACATGATGATGCGAGATTGCTGGCACGCTGTGCCCTCCCAGAGACCAACCTTCAAGCAGCTGGTGGAAGACCTGGACAGGATCGTGGCCATGACCTCGAACCAGGTAGGAGAGCTGACCCCCGTGACCCCCACCCTGCCTGGGCATGCCCAGTCCCCTCCTGAGCCCACCCTTGGGGTTTGTCCCTCCCAGGAGTACCTGGACCTCTCCATGCCTCTGGATCAGTATTCTCCTGGCTTCCCGGACACGCGCAGCTCCACCTGCTCCTCGGGAGAGGACTCTGTGTTCTCTCACGACCCTCTGCCAGACGAGCCATGCCTTCCCAAGCTCCCTCCCCAGCACACCAACGGTGGCCTGAAGCGACACTGAGGGTGGCACTGCCAGCAGCAGCTGCGAGCTGAGCCGAGCTGAGCTGTGCCCGTGGCTGTTCTGTTCCTGTGCCCATGGCTGTGCCCATGGCTGTTCCTGTGCCCATGGCTGTGCCCATGGCTGTGCCCGCGGCTGTTCCTGTGCCCGTGGCTGTGCCCGTGGCTGCTGGCACACACTGCCTGCCCAGCCCAGTGGTGCTGAGCTGTTGCAGAGAGGGTTCAGAGACACAAGCACAGCATCTCACCTAACCAAACCCACCCAGCTCCCGTGCCAGCTGAGCTGTCAGCTCTCTGCTCTGCTGTTGGAGTTGCCTTTTGCTTGGGTTTGGTGGCTTTTTAAACCCTTCTTTTCCATGGAGTCTCTGCTGGAATATTGCCACCTGGTGAAGCCAGAATGCTTTCCTGTGGGCAGCACCCTGCCAGGGAGCCAAGCACCCATGCCAGGATGTCCTGGCAGGGCACAGGGAGCTGAGCTGAGCTGCAACTTGGAGAACTCAGCGAGCTGAGAGCAGCAGCAGGCTCCTGGGGAGCTCTGAGTGCCAGGAGGCTGCAGGCACAGCATGCTCCTCGCTGCTGGAGATGCTGCAGGGCTGGTGCCACAGCTCAGCAGTGCACAGAGCAGAGCCCTGGCAGCAGTGGGAGACTCAGCATCTGCATTGCTCAGCAGTGCATGGAGCAGAGCCCTGGCAGCACTGGGAGACTCAGCATCTGCATTGCTCAGCANAGCAGTGGGAGACTCAGCATCTGCATTGCTCAGCAGTGCATGGAGCAGAGCCCTGGCAGCACTGGGAGACTCAGCATCTGCATTGCTCAGCACTGATCCTGCAGGCAGCCAAAGGCTCCAGTGCTAGAAACAAAATGTCCTGTGTACATACCTAAAACAAATATGTATAAATATGAGTATATATTTACATGTCTGTCAGAGGCTGCTCCTGGGCTGAGGGAGCTGCCAGTGGCTGGTAGAGATCAGTTGCTATGAAAAACAGAAAAAACAACAAAAAAAGTTCATCTATTTTGCTACTTTTGCTGGTTTTATTTTTTTAACTTATGTTCTAAACCTATCCCAGTCTAGGTCCCTGGTAAGAATTTGCTGCTGCTGCTGCTTCAGTTTTATATGGGGTTGTACTCAACAATAATAATGATGATGTGTCGATGCCTTTTGGGCTCTGCCCTGGCCCCAGCTGTGTGTCCCCTCCCTGGGGCTCTGGGACAGGGAGGGCATCACCCGTGGCACCAGCTGGGGGGGTGTGGGGGGGCAGAGGTGCCCTCTGCTTTCAGCAGTGCTGGCATGGGAAGCCCTGGAGAACAGGCTGCAGGCCCTGGCCTGGGCTCCCTTTGGGAAGGAGCTGGGGGGCCCACACCAGCCCCCCCAAAGCACCAAGTCCCAGCCCAGCCCCACTATGCCTGAGTGATGCCCACCAGTGCCTTACTGGTGCCCAGGGCCCATCCTCACCCAGGACACTGCCAGCCAGCCCTGCCTGCTGGGCTCTGCTGGTGCTGGGCAGGGGAAGGCATTGCCCTGGCTGGGGCACAGCTCCCCTGTCCCTCCCTCCCTCCCCATCTGCTGGGGAGACTCCAGAGCCAGGATGCTATTACTTGAAAAGTTTATTTTGCCTTTGTATGGAGAAATATTATTTGTTGTAAACTCTTCTGTAATGAATCTGGAATTCTTGTAATTATTAAAGACTTTTAACCCAGGCTTTGCCAGCCCTGGCCTGTCCCTGGGGGGGTGGGATGGGGCTGGCAGGGGATGTGGATCTGGGCAGGGGGTGAGGGACTGCCAGCTCCTTCATCAGGCACTGAAGTGGTTAAGAGGAAACGTCTGCAGCCTCCCTGCTCCTTTGAACAGCATCTGCTTGTTGCTGTTTCCCTCTGTAAATTAAATCGATCAGCTGTGCTCTGCTCCCTCCCCCCCACCTCCTAAATTAAGTAGAGCTTTTAATCAAGTGATTTATGTTGAATTCCCAGCCCTGGATTAAGCTCCGAGCCCAGGCAGCCTGGAGAGGGCTGGGGGCTCCATCAGTCACTGCTCTCCCCGGGACCCACTTGGCAAGGGGAGAGAGCTGGAGCTGGAGCTGCTGCTCCCATAGCCGACAACTCCATTCCTGGGGTTACCAGGAGGACAATTAAATGTGATAATAAGCAGAGTGGCCCCAGCAGTGCTGCTGGGGCTGGGCACACACAGGCAGGTGCCTTGGGCATGGGCAGACCCTCTGGAGAGCCCTGGGGATGCTCCACTCCTTCCACCCAGTCAAAGAGATGGAAGATCACTAGAGGTCTGCAGGGATGGAGCTAGTTGGATGCTGGCCCTGGAGCAGGGAGCTCTGGCTCCTCTCTGCTCCTCCTGGTGCAGCATCCTCCTCACAGGGGCAGCTGCAGGAGCTGATCCCCCAAAGCTGGCACCAGCAGCCTTCCCTCACAAAGCTGCATGGAGCAGGAGCCCAAGGCATGGATGCTGAAGGCAGCAAGCCCTGGACAAGGCTGCAGGAGCTCACCACAGGCAAGCTCTGCTGCACCAAAGCCTTCCCAGTGCTGCTGGGTCCCTACCTGGGGGATGCCAGCAGCCCCTCCTGGCACTGCAGCTGAGCTCGGGAGGTGAGTGTGAGGAGTCCCTTGGGAAGTGGCCCCAAAGGCAGGAGAGGCCAGAGCCCCTGCAGCATCCCCTGGGCAGCTGGCCAGGGGCTCTGGGCAGCAGAGTGCTCAGCCCACGATGGCATCTTTGGCTGTCCCAGCATCCTTTGTCTTTCCACTCCTTGCTGTCCTCTTTCTCTCCTTTTAAAGCTCTCTGGCTGTGCAAGTCTGAGACAATCTCTTGGCCAGGGCCCAGGAGCTGGCTGCTCCTCTCAGCACTGAGCTGGGCTTTGTGCTGCTGCCAGCCAAGGCAGGAACCTTCCCTGCAGCTCCACCTGGGCATGGGTCCCAGGAGCTGACCCCGGAGCTCAGCTCGGTGCATCCATGGGGAGCAAAGCCCCCTGGAGCCACCACCATCCCAGCTTTGCTGTGAGGCAGCAGGTCCCAGGGCTCTGCCTTCAGCCCCACTGGCCACCCACAGCTGAGCAGAGGCAGAGCCAGATGTGTGCAGCTGCAGCAGAGGCAACCAAGGGGCATGTGGCTCCCCCCCTGCCCTGGGGGCTGCAGCAGCCATGCAGCATCCTGCTCTGCACCCTGCATCAGGGAGCAGCCCAGGGACACTGCAGCCTGTGCCCGTAGCACCCCACACGAGGTTTGCCTCTGGAGCTGCTGCTCTGGGTTGCTTTCAGCCTCTCTCCTTTGTCTCAGCTTTCCATCAGAGGCAGCAAGCCTGCTAGGAATGCAGAGCTGAGCACGGGAGGCTGTAAATCTTAGCCTTTGTTGTGCTTGGGCCTCACTACATCAGTGCTTTTCCCTCTGAATATTAATCTCCTCCAAAAGTGCTGAGCAGTGCATCTTTCCCCAGCAGCCTCTCGGGGAGGAGCTGACACCAGGCCTGAGCCTGGCCCACGAGATGTTCCCCAGCAGCATCCAGCAGAATTCCCTCAGCTCCTGGGCAAGCAGCTGGGCTGGGCACAGAGCTGCCGTGAACCCAGCCCAGGGAGAGCAGGGGGAGGAGAAAGCAGAGCAGGAGCTGAGGGGAGGGCTGGGAGGGCTTTGGCAGCAGCCTGCCTGGAAAAGCTCTCCCCAGGCCAAGGCACACACAGCCTGGGAGCTCTGCAGCAGCTCCTGCACCCCATGGAGCAGAGCAGGAGCCAGGGGTTCCTGGAGCTCTGCTGGGCTCCTGTCCTCTGCTTGCTTGGGCCTTGTGCAGCAAAACTGCTGAGGCAGCCCTTTTTCTGCCTGGGGGGTAAGGAGATCCCAGGGGTGTACCTGAGGGTAAGGGGATAGCTGGGATGTGTGAGGGTCCCAGGGATGGAGCTGGGATGTGTGAGGGTCCCAGGGATGGATGGAGCTGGGATGTGTGAGGATCCCAGGGATGGATGGAGCTGGGATGTGTGAGGGTCCCAGGGATGGATGGAGCTGGGATGTAGCTGCTAATCACTGCCAGGAAGAGCTGAGTTGGGCTCAGAAGCTGGAGCAGCCCCAGGCCTGGAACACTGTGTGGGAGAAGATGCCTTCCCTCCTCCTCTTGTGCTGGGTGGGGAGAGGTTCTCCCGGGGTGATGTGGCAGCCTTTGAAGGGAACATTACCCATTTGCAGGTAATTAAGAGCATTAGCTCAGTAATTTCCTGCCTACCTCTTGCCTTCCAGAAGTCTCTGCCAGCTGGAAATCTAGCTCCAAATCCTCCAAACACCCTGCAAACTTCCCAGGATGGAGCCACTGCCTCTCCTCCTGTGGCCAGGGCAGTGCTGAGTCCCCAGGCCTGCAGCTGGGGACACAGCTCAGGGAGCTGGCAGTGCTGGGGAGCAGCTGCACCCCTGCAGCTCAGAGCTCTCTTGCAGCCCAAAGGAGTCCATGCTCCAGGTGCCTGTGGCAGGAACTCTGCTGAGGCTCTAGCTCAGTGCCTGGCCCTGGGGCAGAGGTGCAGGCCTGAGGTGTCCTGGCAGCAGCGAGCTGCCTGCTGCTGCTATCTGCCGGTGGCAAGCAGCAGTGGCCGCGGGGCTGAGGCAAGCAGCGGAGAGAACAGCCCTGGGGCTGGGAATGGGGCTGGGAATGGGGCTGGGAATGGGGCTGGGAATGGGGCTGGGAATGGGGCTGGGAATGGGGCTGGGAATGGGGCTGTGGGCTAAAGCAGAGCTGGCACTGGCCGTGCTGGATGGCTCTGCTGCTGTGGCACAGGGATCATTCCCCAGGCCAGCCTGTTGTCTCTCATCCTCACAGCTCAGAGGCACCAGGGACACTGGAGCACAGAGTTCTGAGTTCTTTTATTGAAGCAACCTTTGCTCCCCTTTCCTGCCCCCAGCTCCACACAAAGCCTGGGCTGAGAGGCCCAGCAAGCAGGGAGCTAGCCCAGGGCCAGGGCAGCTGCTGTGTGCTGGAGCAGAGCCTGAGCTGCCAGCTGACTGGAGCTGGGCTGCTCCAGAGGCTGTGCCCTCCAGCACAGGCACCTCAGGCCCCTCAGCACCTGAGCTTCACAGTAAGGATGAATACAGCTGTTTAACACCCACTCTGGGAGTCTCTGCTGGACACTGACAGAGGGCACAGGAAAAACATCCACAGCTGCTAAAGGAGCTGCTCAGTGTCCTCCTGGAGAGGGTGAGGGACAGCAGCTGTGAGAGCACTTGCTGCTCTGTGCTCCTCCTGAGCCTGGGAAGCTTCAGCCAAGCTTCCCCCAGAGCTGAGAAGCACAGGTGGGTCCACAGGGCCCTGTGGGATCCTAACCCTGCCAGTCTGTGCCTGGCTCCTGCTGCAGCTCTCCCTGCACAAAGCAGCAGCCAGGCAGTGGGAAGCTGCTCCCTGCTCTGCTCCAGCAGCTCCTGAGTCCTCAGGCACAGCAGAGAGTGCTGCTCCTCCTGCCTCTGGGCTCATTCTCCTGGGTGCTGCTGCCAAGGTGAAATCTTCCAGGGGCATTCTGGTTATTGCTTAAATCACTCTGGCTGGGCTCAAGGGCTTGAGAGCTTCCAGGGCTGCTGTGTTCCTGCAGAGGATTTCCAGCTGCAGCCCAGAGCATGCCAAGCCTAGGCCTTCCTGACCATGCAGAGTTGCCTTTCTAAGGCTGCACAGAGCAGCCCTGAGAGGAAGACAAGTGCCAGTGGTGGGCAGGGGATCCAGCAGAGGAGGAGCTGGGGCATGGCCTGGCACACACAGAGCAGCTCCTAGGGGCTCCTGCAGCAGCACTGCTCCCTTCTGAGCAGGAGCAGAAGGGAAGCTTCTCTCTCCCAGCATCAGGAAGTCACTGGCTTCAGGTTAGGCTCCCTTGGCCTTGCTGCTCTGAGAGGCTCTCACTGCAGCCTAGGGGCAAGAACAAGGGGCAGGCTTTAGGCAGCAGCACAAATGCTTCTGGAAACTCAAAGCCTTGTCAGCTCTCCTCCCTTTCTCTGCAGGAAGCTGCAGAGCAACAGCTGAGCAAGGACAAAGCAGCATCCTGCTGTCTGGAGCCCAGCCCTGCCTCAGGAGCACAGCCCAGATGTGCAGGGAAGGAGCTGAGCTCTCACCAACTCTTCACAGGAAGAAAAGGAGCAAAAGAAAGGCAACTGACTCCAGAAACACCTTCCCAGAGACAACAGGCACTTAACCCTGGGGAGTTCTGCTGAAGGATGCTGGCCTAGTGGTGCACAGCAGATCACCAAGGGAAGGGCCAGGGAAGGACATGCTGGGGAGGCCCCAGAGCAGTTCTCATCCACAATTTCTCCCCTTGCTCCCTGAACTTAGCCCTCAGAGCCTGCTGCAGCCCAGCTCTCCAGAGCTTGCCTACAAGCTCATTTCCCACTGCAGGCTGTTGTTCTCTCACCTCTTTTCCCTGCAGGCTGGGGGCAGGATCCAGAGCAGCTGGCATCACCTCAGCAGGCTCCCCTGCCTAGGGGAGAACACAGAGCTTAGCTGCAGTGCTCTGGAGGATGACAGAGCAGCACTCATGGCTCAGTGCTTCACTCACAGTGTGCAATGCTTAAACTCTTCCCCTGCAGCTTTGCAGCCAACATCTCACCTTGCCTGCTGCAGCTGGAGCAGCTTGGGGCTTCACCTGTGTCAGGTACAAGGCCCTGGAGAGCAGCAGCAGGGAGGGGGGAACATTCTCCTGTAGGTGCAGCTCCAGCCACTGTGGGGAGGCAGCAGAGGCAAAAGTTGTTTCCTCTTGGCTCTAGGTCAGGATTTATTTACACAGCACTCTTTGTCCTCAAGCCCTTAAAGCTCTCTCCAGCTTGCCCAGGACAGCTGGGAACTGGCAGAGGGAGGAGGTGCCTGGAGTCTCCTACAGCTTCTCTGAGCCACAGCAGCAGCTCTGCAGTCTGCTGCAAGTGCTCCCAGAGACAAGGGTGAGCTGTGCTGTGCTTGCAGAGGCTCAAACACACTCTGTCCCCACCCCTAGCTGCCTCTGATGCTGCCTTGTTTCTTCTTGAGTCCAAGACATCCTCTGGATGCTTCATGCCCTAAAGCTGAGCTGTGCAGGGGAGGATGCAGCCAGGAAGCCTCAGGGAGCAGAGCCTGCTCTGCCTGGACATGGCACTCACCTGTCTGAGCTGCTCCTTGAGCTGCTCCTCTGACAGACCCAGGGACCTCATCCCTCTGGCTCTGCATGCACCCTGCAGCTCACACACACTCAGCCCACTGACTCCTTCCTTGGCAATCATCTGAAATGAGAAGATCTGTTCCTGTCCAGGCACAGAGGAAGCCAGAACACTCATGTCCTTGATGAGCTTGAGCCCAGAGGAGTGTTTGCTGAGACAGGTGTCAGCAAGCCAGTGAGACAGAGCTGACTCTGCAGGGAATTCCTCCTCTTCTGGCACTCTTCAGTTGCAGAGGATGAAAGCTCTGACCCTGATTGTTTTGCTTCCCCCCCACCCCCCAGACTTTGACTTTCCCATCTGATCCCACAGGTCTGCAGAGCTGCCTGCCAGGCAGCTGGCACTGAGGGGGACAGTGCAGCTCCCCAGCTGAGGCTGTGGGCAGGGCCAGATGCCTCCTGGGGACCAGTGGTGCCCCAGAGGGCAGAGCTGGCACAAGGCAGCTCGTGGGCAGCCCCAGCCCTGCTGCTGCAGCCTCACCTGGTCATCTGCCCTGATGCTCCTGAGGTGCAGCAGCAGCTGGAAGCGCAGCAGGTTGTTGGTGCCCAGGGGCTGCAGCTCCAGCAGCCTGCACAGAGCCACCAGCTGCGACCTGGCCAGGTGCTCCAGGGTCAGCTCATCCTCAAAGAGCTTGGAGAAGCTCAGGATCTCCTGGGTGCTGGGCTGGTGGCCACTGTGACAGATCTGCAGAGAGCACAGGCATCAGGGCCAAGAGCCAAAGCTGCCCAGAGCCACTCTCTGGGAAGCATCCCTGCTCTCCCCTCCTGCCCCTCAGTGGAAACAGAAAGGGAGAGCTGAGAAGGCAAAGGGAGCAGACAGCTCTGTGCTGCCAGACCTCTCTGCAGAGCTCCCACTCTCTGCCCAGCTGTGCAGGCACTGCCACCCCCAGCACAGCTCACTGCACCTGCTGCACATAGCAGGAGAATTGCTTTCCTTGTCCTGGAGCTGCTTTGTTCCTCTTGGCCATCTCTGCAATGGTCTCCTGCAGGAACTTGGCTAACTCCAGCTTTGCATTTAACTTCTTCTGCTGCTTTTCTTCCTTCATTTAGGAGAGGAAACAGAATCAGAAATTCCCCTGGACAGTCAGCAGGAATGCAGGGCAAGGGATGAAAGAAGACTTTACACTCAAAGCAAGGAGGTTTTTGTTACTGCAGAGCATGCAGTGGCTGTGCACTTCCCCCCTGATCCCTCTGCAGCCCTCACACTCAGCTCAGAATGCCTGAGCTGGAGCTGCATGCCAGGCTGACAGGAGCAGCTCTCTGCACAGCTGCACAGATGTTCTAGCAGGCTGCAGCACACAGGCTGCAGCAGCAGCAAGGACACAAACCTTCTTGGACTCTGTCTCGAAGGTGGAGGGCAGCATTTCAGGGAAGAGCTTCAGGAACACAGGCAACAGGAACTCCATGAAGGGGACAATGACAAACACCAGGAAGGGCAGCAGCCTGAAGAGATCTGCACAGGTTCTCAGCAGCTGCAGAGGGAAGAGCACAGCAGCAATTATGCAACCTGACAGCAAAGCCTTGTGCTCCAAAGAAGAGTGGGAAGAGAGTGCTGAGCCTTTCATGCTTCATTTTAGCAAGGTGCTCAGAGGCCTGGCACTCACCCTTCTCCTCTCCCTCCTCGTGAGGACCTGACCATGTAAGAGTCTCCACAGCATCCTGGCAGCCACCTTAGTGTCAATCCACAGCAAGTGGAAGCCATTGTAGTAATGCTTCAGCTCAGCCACAATCTTCTGGCCTAAAGACTTCTTCCCCTCAGGAGTGTCTGGGAGTTGCTCTGTGGCTGTTAGAACAGGCTTGGCAGCTTCCCTGAGAGCCCTGGAGCTGGGTGCAGGTTCCCCTGGGAGCTGCTGCTGGGAGCAGGTGGATGTGTGCAATGTCCTCACGAGCTGAGCTGCTGAGGCAGGCAGGGCAGTGCCCAAGGGAGGGCAGCACAGCTGTGGCTGCTCCTCAGGCTCCCTTCTGGGAGTCCTGTTCAGATGGACACCCAGGAGCTGGACAAGAGCAACTGCAGGACAGTACGGGGAGCTGGAGTGTCCAAGCAGATGGGAGCCTCTGAAACTGGAGAGGTATTTGAGTGAGGCACAGTGCACTCTGCTACATTACACACCGAGTCATGATCTTCATGCACAATTAATCTTGTGGCTGCCTCAGCACCTGAGATGCTGATCCTTCAGCAGCAAATAAAACATGGAGACTCTGTCCCATGCTAATAACTTTTCTCCCAAGGGAGAATAACCCAAGGCCTCAGATTGCCTCTAGGAACCAACTGCATTGGCTAAAGTTTGCCAGATGCAAACAAAGAAAAACCAAAGCCTCTTCTCCTCTCCCCAAGCTCCTGCGGCTGTGCCTATCCCCGGCCAGCTCCAGCTCCAGCCCGGCACAAGGCACAGCACCAGGAGCCCTGAACCCGGCCGAGCCTTACCTCGTCCTGGCTACCGCCAGCAGCGCGCTGCAGGCCATGGCTCCCCGCAGTCACCGGCAAGGGCAGGCCGCGGGCAGCGGAGGGACCTTAGGCTTCGGGGAGCACGGATCCGGGCCCTGGCAGGCCCCAGCGGGGCTCTGGCACATCACCTTCCCGCTGCCGTGGGAACGAGGGGAAGATGGGGAGCCAGGGGCCTACCGGGGACAGCGCCCGAGGCCGGGGCGGAGACACACAAATGCCGCTGAACGCGCTCCCGCCTCCTCCCAGCCGCCGATGCCCCGCTGCCCCGCGATAGTCCCGGTGCCAGTGCCAGTGCCTGTCCCGGTGCCGGTCTGTGCGCGGCGCTCTAGCCCCAGCCGCCGGCACTCTATGGTTCCCTCTCCGTCACGCCATCGCGGAGCGTCACAGCCCCTTCACTGTGAGCCAATCAAAAGGCAGGACCGCGGCCCTGCCGCAGGCTACCCAATGGGAGCAAGGTGGGGCGGGGCTTGACCCGAGGTGCCCTCGGGAAGGGACGCTCATTGGCTGCGAGGGCGACGGCGGCGACGTACAAGGGGGCGGGCCTCCGGCGGTGATGTCACGGGCCGGTGCGTGACGCCATGGCGAGGCGGTGGCGCTGTGCGTGACGTCAGGGAGGGTGAGGAAGGGGCGCGCTGGGGCTCAGCCTGGGGAAGGGGAGAAGCATGGCAGTGACTGGGGCAGCTGTGGGCCTGGGGCCTGAGGTGAGGCCTGAGGTGAGGCCTGCAGCAGGGCCTCTTGCCCAGCCTGCTCCCTGGCCTGCTGAACAGGGCAGGCCCAGGCCCAGGCTTGCATGCTTTGGGCCCTCTCCTTTCCCTGTCCTTTTGTATTACTTCCCATTAGTTTTGCTGTTTCAGCTGCTAGGCCAAAGCAGCTCTTCCAGTACCATATCTTCACCTGTGCCTTTTCCTTGTTGTTCAGATAACACCTGGAGAGCAGGAGAGGAACCAGGAGCCATGCGCAGAGATGGAAGAGAAGCTCTGGTTCTGCTCTGTGTGCCTGCTGCATCCCATGAAGCCTTGGCTCGAGTCCTGGCGGAAGGTAGGCGAGCTGGTTACGCAGTTACCTTGCACGCTAATGTCCTTTCCTCAGAGGCCACGGTGAGAGGCTCCTGGTGCATTTGTAGGGTGTCAGTAGCTCAGCAGCTCACTCTATCCAGTAAAACACTGATAGCATCTTTTCATTCTTTTTCTGCAAAAAGCTTTTAGAACAAAACTTTGCTTTTACATGAAAGGTTCCCGTTTAACTCTTTAGAGAGCAGAACATGTTCTGAGCAGCTGTGTGGATGCTGGGTGTGTGAGTGGAGCCTCCTTGTGTGTGTTATTTCCTGAGAACAGCTTTGCATACAATTAGCTTCAGAAGGAAGTTTCAAGCCCAGACATGTTTGAGACAAATACTGTGGGTCTGTGGATCTGATGAAACGTTGGCAGCTGGAGAAATGTTCTTGGTAGGTGACAGGAGACCTGGGCTCTCAAAATGACTTCTGTGTTTGAGAATAGAGGGGAACAAACATTTTATTGCCCACAGTGAAAAAGGTTTGTAACCCCTCAGCAGCTCCACTAATGGCTGCCTAAACAGATCATCAATGTTTTTAAACATTAGAAAATAAAATTGGGAAAGATGGGTAAGAAAGGGCTGGTCTCTAAGTGCTTTAAATTCAGACAAAACCCCTCCCCACCATTAATCCAAATCCTTTCTGACTGTCAAACACATCTCTGCATTGTTAATGCAGATTGTGTAACAGTGCAGTTTGGTTCCTGTGGGGTTTATTCTGCCAGAGTTGGTTCTCTGCGTGGCAGAGCAGAGGTTTGCTTGGTGTTTTTTTCCCTTGGGAGACGAGAAATTGACTGAAAGTAAGACTAGAGGAGTAGGCAAACTCTGAAGGCTGCTCAGGAAGGTGTCCATGAGAGGGTGAGAGGTCTGTGTCCCTGTACTAGCATCTCAAGAACTTGGGAGACAATGAGTTTCTCTGCTCAGAGATGTATTTTCCTGTGAATTCATGAGATGGCTTCTCAGATGATACAGACCAGAGTCTGGTGAGGTGCTCCTTCAGCTTCTGGTGTTCACAGATGACCCTGGCCCTTGCAGGGGTTGGGACTGGATGATCTGTTAGAGGTCCCTTCCAACCCAGATCACTCCGTGTTCTCTGATCCTCTCACGCCATCTCCTTTACTCTCCATTCTCTCTTTATTTCCCATTTTCCTGTTTTTTTTTCTTCCCCCCTTGCACATCAGGGTTTTTGCTGCAGGAAGGATTTACTCTGGATGCTTTGGTTGCGTTTCCTCCCTCCAGAGCAACCCTTGAGGGCTCCGGAGGAGGGGAGCTAAGTGCAGACACCTCAGTGCCTCATTCGCGGCCAGAACCGCGTCACCAGCGCCGGGCCATGACGGC
Source organism: Bucco capensis (assembly GCA_013396975.1). Taxonomy (NCBI): domain Eukaryota; kingdom Metazoa; phylum Chordata; class Aves; order Piciformes; family Bucconidae; genus Bucco; species Bucco capensis. The sequence goes on from VWZO01004088.1 coordinate 513,708, forward strand.
GTTTCCCTTCGTTACCCCGGGGACTACTGCTCCCGTGGTGCCCTTGCAGCGGGCGCGGCCTGCGGGGCGGAGCCGGAGCGTGCGCGGTGCCTGGCGGCGGTGGGGGCGGAGGCCGCGCCAGCGGAGCCGGGAGCGGGCAGAGCGGCACCGAGCGCCGCCTTCCCCCGCCGCCAGCGGTCGCCNGCGGCGGCTTGTCGGCCCCGTGGAGCGCGGAGCCGGGCCGCGGAGGGCCGGGCAAGGCTCCGTGAGGCGCAGCGGGACTCGCGCTCTCGTCCCACCGGCGGCCTTTGGGGCCTCCCCATTCCGGCAGGTAACTGGGCGCGCGGCCCGGCTCAGGGCGGCCCGGCGCGGCGAGTCGCTCGCGACCAGTCCCAAAGCTTCTGGTGGCGAGAAACTTGGGGCGAGAGCCTGGCCCTGCTCCCCTGACACGCTGCAGAGCTTATTCTGTGACCCAGCCGCACACTTGTCAGCTGCTCACAGCAAAAGGTTTCCCGTGTGTGCTCGTAAGAACTTATATTAAGTGAAGGATTTGTCGTTTCTTGGATTTATTTGGTATTTTGTGGTCCTGTTGCATTGTGCTGTGGTGTGCCTCACTTGGCTTTCTTTTGGCTCTCAGCACACTTGGAAATTGTTACACAGCTTTAAAGTTTTCAGTTTGTGGTTAAAAACATAATCTTCATGATAACAGTGTTCTGTACATACCAACCAGCCCAAAAAACAATGTGAGGGAACCTGTAATGAGAGCTGAAGAACAAATTGCAGCCTGTTCTGGTGACTGTTTAGGTCTTCAGTGGTTTGCTGTAGGTTATTTCGAAGATACTGCCATTTATTTGAAAGCAATATAACAGTGACGACATTGCCTGGTTTGCTGCACAGACAATGGGTCGGTGGTTAGATTTAAAAAGCAAACCAGCTTGAAAGGTTTTATTCCAAAAAGTGAGCATGTGGTTTGTGAAGTTCCAGGTTAAGAGCAGAGGATGATGATGAGCAGACTGTAGGTTTTGTTTAAACACAGCCATATTCTGCATTTCTCAGTTTGGCAAGTGTGCCTGGGTTTGGAGTGATTGACATCAGCAAGGTTGCAGTCATGACACAGGTTCTGGTATCTGAACACAGGCTCTCTCACTCCTGCTTTGACATGGCTGTCAATCCCTGGCTTTCCCTGAAGAACAAAAGATTTTCCTCCATGTGTCCTATTTGAAGCTAGAACAAATGAGTATTCTTAAGCTCCTTTTCAAGGCAAACTCCTTTGCTCTTTATTCTCTCTTCAGTGTATGGTTTTCTTGGCCTCTGCCCGAGGTGTGTGTTTCCGTGTCACCATGGGAAGCTTGTTAAAAGCAACCTTATCAAAACCGTGTCACAGACATGACTATTTCTTTTGGCATTTAAAGAAAAAACAAACCCAAAGCACCTTTAACAAGGTGTACAGGGAAGTAGTCAGCCTCAGCACATGCTCCAGAGTTTGTCAAGAGGCTGTGATTCACCAGCAGTGTCTGCCAGAAGAGCCTGCGCACTCCAGCTGGAGGCTGGAGAAATCCACAGGCTGCAGTTCCTCTGCTGCTGCATCTCTGTGCAGCTGAGAAACTTGGCCTTGTCCTAACATCTGTAAATAAAACCTTCCCTCTGTGATTTCCTGAGGGCATCCAGAACAGCATGGGACAGCAGACTGCACGTCCTAAGTGCAGGAATCAATAAGCATGATGACTGTATTTCTGTCTGCAGTTCATACAGTTTGAACCTGCAGGATGCTGCTGGTTGGGGAAGGCAACCTCCAGGTGATTCTTAGCATGACTGTAGAAGTGTGGATCTGTTTGCAGTGGCAGGTGTGTGCTGAACTGCAGCAGGAGCCAAGCTGAACATTTCACTTGGTTTCAGTAGGGCAGCTTAAGATTTGGAGAGGAGGATTAGATGTTGGAGATGAGCAGTACCAGAGCAGGTTAGGTACAGACACACACTGGAGTGGAACAGCACAGGAAATGGCAGTGTGTGTGGTGGCTCAGGTCATGAAGGGATGTAAGATGTGTGCAGACCTTTGATTCTCTCTGGATTGGGTCTGTGTGGATGGGAGCTGGGTTCTCCTTTATGCATAAAGATGGCCTAGAACTTCTGCTTTTGAGGCTGTTAGTAGAAAGTCTAGCGTAGAGTCATGAGGCAGTGACCTGGGGAGCCCAGAACGGACCCAAGGTCTCCAGATGTGGCCTGACTAGGGCAGAATAGAGGAGGAGAACCCCAGTAGAGGTTCCTGCACCCCAGGAGACCTTTGGCCTTCTTGGCCACAAGAGCATATTGCTGGCTCTTGGTGAACTTGTCCAGCAGGACTCCTTCTCCATGGAGTTGCTTTCCAGCAGGTCAACCCCTGGGACACAGCCTGTGTCTCCAAGTTGTGCATCCAGCAGGCTTGGGAGACCTCCTCCCTCGTCGTGCTGGGGCTGCTGCTCAGTGAGGAGCAGTGCTGGGTGCTTCTGTTGTTGAGTAACTTTCTCTTACACGTTGCATAGTTACCCTGTATTTTCTCACTTTTTGGAGCTCTTCCTGATTGAGCAATGATGCAGCAGATAGAGGTGTGTTTGTGTATTTTTATAGGTGAGTCCTACCATTTTGCTGTGTTTTGTGCAAACCTACAGAGCTGCCTCTTTGGGAGAAGTGGGATCAGTGGTGTTCAGGATTGCCTGATCACCTGAGAGGTCAGGTATCACTCAGTCCACTGCAGCAGGAGAGCAACAGCTGAGAGCTTTCTAAGTACCTTCTTTTCTGAGGGTGAAGTTGCAAAAAGTGCTCTTGCTAAAAATGGCTTTAGGTAAGTGCAGTTGTGGGTGAAAAATGTGAACCCAGAGGATTCCTAAACCCCTCAAAACTTGCCTGTGAGTGCCCACTCACTGTTGAAGCTGTAACTGATCTTTTCAGCCCAGCTAAGAAGCTTTGGCTGGGAAGTGAAACAAACTTCCTGTTAATGTAAGAAAGAGCTCCACTGGGGTGACCTACCTTATCTTGTGCTGCTTGGGTTTTGTCTTCATCTGCTTTTTCCTCTGATACTTTGGATTGTGACTCTGCTGTGGGCAACATGACAATATTTGCTCAGAGAGTGTCCATGGGTAGAGTCTGTAAGCAGTTCTGCTCTCCTGCTGGCTCAGGAGGTCCTTCAGCTGTAGTAGAGAATGCTAGCTGCCCAGCTTTCCAGAGCAAACTCTTGCTCCTAGGGAAAGTTTTGAAGGGATCACTGATTTCAAGGTGTTTCCAGCTGCTCTGAAGTATCCATTTCCTATAAACCTTGAATGAAATTGTTGATCTGTAGTTGAGTTCCAGTGTGGTATCTGTTGTGGGTCACGTTTGGGAGCTAAACTCTACAGCTTGCGGGAGGCTGATAATGTAATTTAAGCAAGTCATCACTGTTGTAGTGAGAAGAGTTCATCCTGAAATACTTGTTGGCAAGATCAGCCCACAGCACTGAAAATCCCCCCTGTGCTTTGAAGTGCTGTTCCTGGGCTGAGGAGGGATGGAGCCAACTCCCTTGAGGCTGCTGGTGATACTTCAACAGCAGTGAGGTATTCTGTGCATGAGGGCTTGGGAGTGACTTCCACTGAGTGCTCCTTCCTTAGGTTTAACCAGTGAGATTCCTGCAGATCCAGGACTCCTGGTTTGGTTCTGTTGTTCCATGAGCTCTCTCCTCCCTGCCCCAGTGCCATCTCACTGGGTAGGAGCTGAGAACTGAACCAACATGCAGAGATCTGGGGAGGCAGAAGGGTGGGAGAACACGGGTGTGTTAACCATGATGACAGCAGAAAGCTGGGAAGGAAGAAGATCTTGATGATGTAAGCTCTGTGGGAGGAGAGCAAGCTCTTGTGTTTTAAGACTGTTGAGAGTAGCAGCTCAGTGAAACAATAGCCCTTGTTTCTGCAGCCGGGATGGGGAGATGAGGCAGGTCACAGGCTGTCCCTGGCCTCACAGTGAGGGCTATAAAGGAGTGACTTCAAACCCCAAAGTGTTTCCTTACTGGTAGCTCCTAAATCCAATGGAAGTAGAGCATTTGGAAGTTCATGAATCCACAGCTTTTGCCACATAACAAACTGAAGCACACTGATGACCCAACTCTTCTGGAAGTGTTGGGGACTGGCTGCTCCTTGACCAGGGAAATACTGCACAGAGTAGTTTGCTTTATAGCCCAGCTTTTTCAGTGTGGAAGCTTCTCAAGATGAGTTGGGTTTTGTAAGTATTGAGAAGAAAGAAAGGATTGAACCTGGTTTTAGCAACAAGAGCAGCTTAGGATGCAGTTTCTTACTGGAGTGAGAAATCTGCTGTTTGCTCTTTGGTTTGGCAGATGGCATGTAACAATTAGTTGGTAAATAATACAAACAGTTGCACTTCCCCTTCCTGGAATGGGAGGTACTTCTGTGTTTTGACCTCCATGGGCAATCCTGCTGTCTCCATGTCCTGTTCCCCCCCCAGCAGCAGCATTCTCTGTTGGTTTGGTGGTTGATTTGCAGTGATGCTGGAAAAAGGAGATGGGTTTACAGCCACAAGATGTAAAATTCCTGCATTTAGTGAATTTTGCTGCACAGCTTTGTGCTGTTCAGTCCTTTCCCTCAGTTGCTTCATTACAGTGACTGGTTGATTGCATGGGAAGATGAATGCAAACATCAATATAAACTGAGTGTGAGGTTCACAAAGCATATGGCAAAATTCTGGTCAAGTTCCTACTTGTTAGGGTTACCACTTCATTTTCTCTCAGCAGTCTCAGAGCAGGGAAGTGTTGATAGAGTTTGAAAACCTCTTGCATAGGCACTGTGCTGTGTGGCCCTGGGAGGGTGAGGGCTGGCTATGGGCGGGTTCTGTGTCCATTCTCATTATGAGAAGTGGCTGTGGGATGTGTTTGTGTCGTTCCAAACCCTGACCAAAAGGGCACAGTAACCCTCCTTGGTGCCCACACAGAGACAGAATCAATAACACAGAGCTGTTTGCTTTGGAAGGACTAAAATGACCTTGCTTGGGAGCAAGCTTGTGTTCCTTACCTGAAGTTTGGGTGGCTGTGTGGTTCTTGTTGAACACTGAGATCATTGAGGTGAGTGCAGGAGATTTCTGGGAGCCAGTAGCTGAGCTCTGGAAACCTAACTTTGATTCAGTCTGATGTTAGTGGTTAAATATGCCATGGAAACTGGCAAGTGTGTATGACAGCTTTCCCAGCTGTGACTCTGTGAATAACCTCAGGGTTTGGAGGTCTCTGGATGCCGAGGCTGTTTTTCTCTCCCTCAGAACCATGTAGTGTTTAAACCCACAGTGTTTCATATTAAAACAAGGCGAGGGGCAGGGAGTGAGGAGAATAACACTCAGCTGCTGAGAGGCAACTGGTGAAAACTCTGCTGTGCTTTTCTGATGAAGGAAGAGGTTGGGAAAGCCCATCTGAGGCTGCACAGTAGGAACTGGTTTTCCCAGCAGCTGAGGTGGAGTGACCTACTCGCTGTAAGTGTGCCATATTCAGAAAAGCCCATGAGTCAGGTCTCCTGCTGGCCTGAGGGCTGCTCCTCTGTCTCACATTTTGGCAAGGGGCTGAGAAGGGAGAGGTTTCTCTCTTATTTGAGTGATCTGTATTTTTTTCTGCCTTGTTCAGTTTGCAGTGACTGTGGTGTCAAGAGAGCTTGGTATCTCCTGTGTGCTTGAGGACCGAAGTCTGCTGTCCTACTGCTTTGTCTTAGAATAATGCTTCCTACCAGGGCTTTAGAGAGTGGTTGGAGGTCTAGTACTGTTATTCTGACTTTGTAACACTTGGGTTCATAGTTTTTAAGCACCTGTAGGTGCTTACAACAGTTCTTTAAATGTCTTGGAAATGAAGAAAGTGGTTGTGTAAAAAAAAAAGCTGTTCTGCAGCTGTGTGTTGCTAGCCCTTTGTAAAGAGTCAGTAATGCCAGTCCCCTCTAAACCCACGGGAGGAGGGTGGCTGCTGAATGGAGAGGGGAGGTTGGTCCTAATTCTTACCTCTTGGTTTTACACTGACTTCTTCTTTCCCTTCCCCCACCCGCAGGCCCTATGAGAAAAAGGGAAAGCTAAGGATGCTGGAGCAGAACAATGGATTTCTCTTTCTCTTTCATGCAAGGGATCATGGGAAACACAATTCAGCAACCACCTCAGCTCATTGACTCAGCCAACATCCGCCAGGAGGATGCCTTCGATGGCAGCAGCGACCTGGCTGAGGACGGCGGCCAGACGCCGTACGAGGCTGCCCTGCAGCAGGGCTTTCCGTACCCACCGCCCACGCCGGAGGAGCTGCCTCCCCTCACCAACGGCTACCCCCCAGCCATCAACATCTACGAACCTCAAGCCAAATACCAGGCCTACAGCCAGTATCCCAACGGCTCTGCCAACGGCTTCGGCACAGCCAGGAACTTTAGTCCCCCAGAGTACTACCAGCTGGAGAACTCGAGTGTCAGGCCGCACGATGCTCTGGAGAAAGCTTCCCCCGCACAGGCCGCGCCACTGCCGCCCGCAGCCTCCCCAGCGGTGATCCCAAAGAAGACTGGCTCCCCAGAGATCAAACTCAAAATAACCAAAACCATCCAGAACGGCAGGGAACTCTTTGAGTCCTCCCTCTGTGGGGACCTGTTAAATGAAGTGCAAGCGAGTGAGTATGCTAAGGCGAAACATGAAGGGAGGAAAGAGAAAAGGAAAAAAAGTAGCAAGCATGACTCTTCCCGATCGGAAGAGCGCAAGGCGCACAAAATTCCCAAATTAGAACCAGAGGAGCAAAATGTAAGTGGAATCCCAGCTTGGGCCATCTGTATAGCTGATGTTGTTGCTGGAGTACGCGTCGGCGGCGGTGTTTGTCCCTTACCTCTACCTGTATCCATGCTTACAGTCACAAGGCTCTCTTTTCCTGCCAGGTGCTCGCTGGTAGAGTGCTGGCAACTCTCTTTCTAGGACACCAGGGCTTTGGTTGAAAGAGTGCATTGAAAAAGAAATGTTAGAAAACTTTATGTGATAGTCTGAAGTATTAGTTCGTGTTTCAGCATGCTCCGAGTTTGTTACCCTTTGGAGAGTGTGGAAGATGGAGCTTCTGGCCAAAAGCATGCACATTCCTACAAGTGCCTTTCCAGCTAACCCTGGGTTACTCTGTGGGGAGTCAGGGCACTGGCAGTGTTCAGCACTGCAGCTGCCCAGTAGTTTTTGAAAGATATTCTAAGTATCATGGTGATGTACAAAACCCAAGAGCTCTGTAGCACAAGTAGAAAGAAGTCAGCAGGAGTCAGTATTCTAAAGCAATGGGTAAATGTGGAGTACCACTGAACTCAGCACACTTTGGGAACGTTCATGCTGATGCCTGGTACCATTTCTGTCAGGTGTTGTAAGATGGTTTTACAGGCACAGGGTGTGTATGTGTTTGTGTGGGGCTTGAACTGAGCTTCCAGGACGCAGAGACACAGCTTACTGAGCTTTGCTACTCTCAGGCATTCTTTTCCTTTCAGTTCTACAAGCCACTGCCTTACTTCTGTTTCCTTTCCTCGTGCTTGTTCTTGCCAGCTCTGCCATACTGGTTCCTGTGTTTCCCAGTTTGAGGGGAATGAGCAGCAGGAAGGGGTGGCAAGTGTCAGGAATGGGGAAGTTGCTGGGTCAGGCCAGGCCAGAAATGGCCCAGCTCAGGCTGGGCTGGGCTGTGCCAGGATATGGCTGAGTTTTGGTCAGTTTCTGTGAAACCCTTTGGTGCTTGCTGCTTTGGGGAGAAGATCCTGTTCTCTAGGGACCAAACTTTAGTCTGTAGCAGGTTCATGTGCTTGCTGTAGCATTATTATTAGTGGTGGTGGTGGTGTTTTTAGTGGAAGACACTCTGATTTCACATGCACACTGCTTACCAGGAGTACTGACAAGTTTGATAACTGTTACATCTCCTTTCTGGTAAGCAGACCTCTTCCAGAGATTGGCTTGGTGATCTGTCAAAATTTTGAGCTTCTGCTAGATTTAATTACAGTAATTGAGTCCAATGAAGCTCAGTAAGATCTTAATAAACACTGTAATCCAAACATGAGGTGGACTGTCCCAAGTAAAACACCACTCATCAGCAACTGCCTTTGTACATCATTTCCTTGATCTAGAAGTGCTGTTTGAAGCCACTTCCCAGTGGCTGCAGGAGCTGTGGTGTCCATCTGGCAGCTCCTACCAGAAGCAGTTGTGATGGGGAGGCAGTGCCCCCTGAATGGCATCTCCCTTACACTTGTGTTGTCCCTGCATGGAGAGGAAGGAGGAGGGATCTGTTTTCATGAGCAGCTCTGCTGTTTGTGTGCTGTTCCTCCACCTCTTCCTCCAGACTTCCACCACCCCCATGTCAGGCTGTCAGCTTTGCCTTACCAGTTTGTCCTCCCTCTTACAGACTCCAGTTCTGCTCTTGAAGCTTCAGCTGTGCCTGTGTCTGCTGTTACCTGGTTATCAGCAGAATGTAATGTCTTTTCCAGCCTGCTGTCTGTCCCAGACTGAACTAAAAGCTTGCCTCACAAATTCCAACCTGTCATCCAGAAAGCGTGGTCTTGCTTTTGTCCTCCTTGTGGCTTCCATTTCCCTGCCAAAAGGTGTTGTTGCAGTAGAGTCTCTGCTGTTTCTGCCCTTGTTTCAGGCAGCAGATCACTCTGATGTGAGCAGGGTTTGCTGCTGGTGGTTTTCATTATGAGTTACCCAGAGCAGGCTCAGTTTCACCCTCCCACTGTTTGGCTTTCCACTGCACAATTCCCTCTTCGTGTACATTCATTGTGTACATCTTAGTCATTTTTAGTATTGATGGTATGAGCCTTGTAACTTCAGAGCATCTGAAGAGGAACAAACAGCACTTGTGGTACAGCTTCAGTGGCTTTACACTTCTCTGCTCAGCGTGGCTGCTGTCAGGTGATCCCTGACACTGTCACCTGTGGACACCCACTAAAATGAAAATGTTGTGAAGACATTGTTGAACTTTAAGCTTGGAATACTTGTTTTAGTGATGAGCTGCTGCTGGTTAGTTGTGTTTTGGATATTTGCAGTCTGTGCAATCAGCTTGTCTCTCTGAAGTTTCCACCTATCCCAGGAGTGATCTTAGTTGCTGTAGATGATGCTTCCATGTGTGTTTCCCAGCTTCCCTGAGCTGAGGCATGCAGTGTTGACTAACATGGGCTCTTACTTTTAAATGTACTGTGTACAATTTGCATTAAGAGCACTATTGGTATCTTGCATGTGTCTGACTCCTCTTTTTGCTGCTTTTTGACTCCTTTGACTATTGACTTCTCTTCTGTTCTAGTGAAAACAAATGTCTGGTCTGTCTCATGAGATAGTTGCTGGCCCAGCTCTTATCTCTCAGCTGCTGTGCCCTCATGTTCCCTATCGTGGCCACTCCACTGCTGGGCTTGGCTTCTGCCCAGGGGTGATCTCTCTCCTGCCAAAACCTTTTCCTGTCCTACTCTGCTAGGACAAACCATGTGCCTCCTCAGCCTGCTTTAGAAACACACCATAGGCTTTGTTCTTGACTTCTGATGCTCCAAATATATTTGTCAATTATATGCACTTTAACCTTGATTTTACAGTTTTCATGTTGTATACTGAATGACTTTTGTACTGTGGTTTTCACCAATGCCTGGTATCCAGTGAGACTCATCATGTTCCTGTGGATGTGCTTCAGATGTTCTTTGGCTTTGTGGAATTGTGTATGAATTTAGGAGCAAAGTGATTTGGGTTTGCTGTCCCTGAGTGTGCATTGCTGTGTCACAGGTGGACACTGCTGTCTGTAGGTGTGATGGGAATGTCAATAGTGTAGGGGAAAAAGGTTTGCTTTGATTGTGATAGTGCTGTGTTTGGAACTGGGCACAAGGAGTCACCATATTCCTATTTTCTGGGCTTGTGGTTGCCTTTCTATGCATTGGGTTTTTTGCCTTGTTTCATGATTAGCTTTCTGTCTGTTCTTCTGTCCCCTTACCTTGTTTGTGTTTCCTTTTTTTCCCTGCATTGTTACCCATTTCCTAGAGACCAAATGAGAGGCTTAGCTTGCTCTCAGAGAGACCAAGAGAAGATGCAGTGTTGGAGGAAGCCCCGGTCAGTACACCTGTAATTAACTGTTTGAACTTCTTGTGGTGCTAATTATTATGTGGATTCTGTAGTTTGCCAGATGTATCAGTTGCCATTCCTTTGAAACTCTTACTGCATCAGAACATTGTACTGTGTTTATTGCTTTATTTTATCCCCAAAGCAACATTCTAAATCACCTGATGAGGCAGAAACTTCTGAGGGGTGGGAGGGAGCTGCTGTTGTGCCTTGGTTTGGCAGTGACTCTCTGGGGTAGATTTTGGCTGTAGGTAATCTCTTCCTGTCATGTTTCTCTTGTGTTAGTTTATCAAACCTCAGGGATACTAAAGAGAGAAATAGCAAGTCCTTGTGTGCATCTCTGACTGCACTCAAGTGTCCTCTGTGGCTTGAAGCTTGCCTTTTCTTTGTAGGTGCAGCAGCTGTTGCCTTCTCCTCCAACACAAGTCACCCAGGACATCAAGTTTCAGGTTGGAGATCTGGTTTGGTCCAAGGTGGGAACGTACCCATGGTGGCCTTGCATGGTTTCATGTGACCCACAGCTTGATGTTCATACCAAAATTAATACAAGAGGTAAGGGAGGAAGGTCTTGGCCACAGCATGTCAGGGGTCTGTAGCTGTTCCTTTATTAAAATACCTTCTCTTGGAGCTCCCTTGGAGGGATGGATTCTGCCTGTGTGTGTGTGTGCTAGACAGGACTATACCTGAAATGTGCAGGACTAGTACCTGCTAAACTCCATCTGCAGATGAGCCTGTGGAAGCCAGGTTTGTGCACAGCTGCTCCCACTTTCCTCAAGTCAGTGTCCTGCAGAAGGCACTGCTAAGTGTGAGTGTTGTGTGTGGGAATATCTAACCTCCCTCCCTTCAACTGCTTGAAATCCAGGCCTATCTTCACTTCAGCTAGCTACTTCCACCTGCAGGCATGGAGTGAGGAGGAGGAAAGCATAAGCTAAGCCAACAGAGCAGTGCTGGTGCAGGTGCTGACTGGGGTCTCTGCTTTGCAGGTGCCCGTGAGTACCACGTGCAGTTCTTCAGCAACCAGCCCGAGCGAGCCTGGGTGCACGAGAAGCGAGTGCGCGAGTACAAGGGACACAAGCAGTACGAGCAGCTCCTGGCTGAGGCTGCCAAGCAGGCCAGCAACCACTCTGAGAAACAGAAGGTATGGGGAATGCTGTCTGTCTGCAGGGTTAGCTGCAGTGCCTGTGGAAGTGGAACTCCTGTGGGCCAGCTGGGAGACTCAGTAGAGCTTTACCCTTTCAGTGGCAGGAATGTTTTCCACAAAGAGGGCTGATAGGTGAACATCCTTGTTAGCTCCTTGTGGTGGTAGTGGTCCTGAGCACTGGAGACCATTTTATACATGTAATAGTAAATACAAACAGTGCCAGTGTGTTCACTATGATTCTATGTTGGCTAACACAGGTTTGAAAGGACATGATCCTACCCCTGATCCTAGTGGATGTGTATTTTTCCACTGGTGATTGGAAAGGAAATCTCAGCTACAGGAATTACTGTAGATGAGTTACTTCAGTCAGTATTTGTGCTAACCAAGCTATTGATGTGGAGGGAAAAGAGTGTTTGTAGAACAATAAGGAGGATTTTAAAAGTAGATAAACCAGGATAAATTCTGTGTCTCATACCAGAGTTAGGGGCATGAGTACTGCCTGTGCTTGTCTTTAGGGAAGGTGTAACCTGGGGCAGACACTTCTAACTGTCATGGTCATCCGATCCACCTCGAGTGTCTGCTTGTGGTGTGAGCAGAGGATTCCCTGCCCACCTTTCCAAAAAATACCCTGTCAATGGGCAGCAAACTTCAGTCTGCTGCCTGAGAGATTTAACCTGCACCAAGAGTGCTCTGTGTGGCCAAGTCTTCAGTGTAACTAGCTGCTTGTCCTTGTTCCTTCAGATCCGCAAGCCACGGCCGCAGCGGGAGCGTGCCCAGTGGGACATTGGCATTGCCCATGCTGAGAAAGCCTTGAAGATGACTCGGGAGGAAAGGATAGAGCAGTACACCTTCATCTATGTAGACCAAGAGCCAGAGGAGGCTTTGGGCAAAGCCAAAAAGACTGCTGCTCCTAAGCCGGAGAGCAAGAAGAGCCGGCGCGCCAAGGCAGCGCCCGGCAGCCAGGCAGAGCTCCCCGGCACGGCCTCGCCCTGCAGCGCCGCGAGCAGCCAGCGGCGGCAGCCCAGCGCCGAGGAGGAGGAGCCCCCTCCTGTCAAAATAGCCTGGAAAACAGCTGCAGCCAGGAAATCCTTGCCAGCCTCCATCACCATGCACAACCTGGACCTGCAGAAGTGTAACATGTCTCCAGTGGTGAAGATCGAGCAGGTGTTTGCCCTCCAGAATGCTGCTGGCGATGGGAAGCTCATCGACCAGTTTGTGTACTCCACAAAGGTACGTGCCCCCTGTTCATCACCTGTGTCTTGCTTGGGCATGTGCCTTTCACTGCAGAGGTTAAATCTGACAGGAGAATCCTGTAGTGCCCTGGACTCTTCCTTTCAGTGCATCTCAGAGTCCCTGGCAGTAACTCTTGTGACTGGTGGTAGAGGTCACGCTCCAAACACTAAAGCTGTGTAAGGCTAGCTTTCTAGCTGAAAGAATCCAGAAGTTCTCTGTAAGTCTCAAAACCAGTGGATTTGTGGGAAACAGATGAGATAACTAAACTGTTAATAAGGTACTAAAAAGTGATGAGTACATTTTGCTTAACAAACTTTTTAAATGAGTTCTACCTCCCAGCTTCCTTCAGGTGCACTGCAGCTTCTCACAGTCAGTGTAAGGAAAAGGTTTAGGACTATTTCTCTGCCTCCTTCTTCTGCCTTTCTCCCTGGAGGGTATTTATTTCACCCTAAGCATTATAGAGAAGGTAATGTTTAGAAAAGTCACTGGAATATGTTGGGTTTTCTTCTTTGGGTGGAAGGGGAGATGGAGAGGGATGGGAAGTTCTGCAGGGAAGCAGCTCAGTAGCAGATGATCATGTGTATGTGTTGGAGTGGAAAGCATGGAGTGTTTCTGTTGTGATTTAGGAATAGCTCAAGATGCCTGTTAGCAGCAACACATATAAATAGGTTAAAACAATCTTCTTTTTCTTTTTAAAGGGAGTTGGTAACAAAACAGAAATAAGTGTCAAAGGACAAGAGAAACTTAATTCTTCGTCAAATCAGAGAAATGAGAAAGCAGCAGTGCAAAATGTGTCCTCTCCTGAAACAACTTCTGGGTCAACAGGTAGGAAAAATCACAGCCTTAGCAGTCTAGCACTGAAATTCAGCTATCAGCCCAGCATTTTCTCACTGTTCAAGAGTTGTTACTAAAATCTTTCTTTTCCCATAACGGTTGTAACAGGCATGGCTGATACCACACATGATGAGTCCAGATGCTTGAGAAACTCAGGATGTCTGTGCTGGGATTAGCTGCTTGACCTCTGCCCTTGTAGACTGTCTCAGTGACCATATCCAAAGGCTGGGTCCCTGTGGAGAGCAGATGGCAGCTGGTTCAGGAGAGCAGGCAGTGGTGTTTGGCACTGGATGTGAATGAAGTGCCACAGCTGGGCTCAGAGGAGAGCCTGGCAGTGGGTAGCTCAGGGAGGGATGGCTCTGGATCAGGATGGTGCTTCCCTAGGCTGTGCTGTGGAGCTCCTGCATGACCTTGGTGAAGAAGAGTGGTGTTTAAAATCACTTCAGCTCGCTCCATGCACAGGGTGAGGCAGTGCTCACATGCTGGAGGCATTTTAGGGGCCCCATCATAAAGCACTAAGTCTTGAAGTCTGAGGGAGAAGAATCACTGAAGCAGATAATGGAGCTTGAGACTGAAAAGAGAGAGCCTGGAGCAATCTGTTTGTAGTTTAATTTGTAGTACAGTAGTGGAGAAGAATGAGGAAGATAAACTGGATGAGTGCTTTCTGGACTTGGAACAGAAAACTAGCATTTTTGAGAACTAGCTGATGGGAATTCTTCCAAAGGGATTGAGCTTTTGCCCAGCAGCACAAGTTTGTCTGCAGTGTGTCCTCTCCTCATCCTGTGGCAGAGACACATACCCTTTGGTGAAAGGGTGGAGGTTCTTGAAGAGAGACAGTTTTGAGTCATCCTTGAACAAGAGCTTTTTCAAGTGCCTCCAGGCCTTCTAGTGACTTCTGGTTTTCAGGCACAGGTTTTGTGCAGGCCATGGAAAATCCCTGTTCCCACCAGAGTCTCAAACATACTTAGCTTTACATTGGGTATGGAAGAGTACATTGTGGGTTGCAGCAGAACACCTCAGTTTTCTCTCACACAGTACAAATGCTGATGGGCTGGAAGCAGAAGGAGCTGGAAGACTTAGTAGGCATGCTAAAACCTCCTCCTCTTCAGAAAGAAACTCAGTGTTGCCAGGTGTCACTTCTGCTTTAGCTCTTTGGTTATTTCTCCTTTCCCAAATGTAAAATATTTAAATGGGATTGCAAGACAGAACCCTCAGTGATCAAAATACATGAGATCACTTTATTCTCCTCCAATTCTGGGCTTGTTTCCTTTGCACAGGGAGAAAATGTGACTGATTCAATGAACTCTTTGGTCACTCTCACTTGAGTTTACTTTAAGCTGCCTCAGAGAGTATTTGGCTGAACACAAAGGGGACAAAAGACAGCTCCTGGTTTCAGTGTCAAGATCCATCGTGTCTCTGTGTGCCACAGGAAGCTAATTCCTGGTTCTAAGAAGAACACAAAGTGTTTTACATTCCTGTCTTTTTTTAGGTGAAACACCCAGAACTGAAAAACATGAGTAATGCTTCCCAGGAGATAACTGTAAATCTTCAGGTTCCAGTTTGCTGTCAGTGCAGCTCTCAGTGTGTGCTTTGTTTCAGCAGTGCTGTTCAGTGCTGTGCTTTCCAGTGTGCCCTTTCTGGAGGTGCTCTAGCCTAGAGAGGTCTTCTGATTTTGCCAGCCTTAGTTGTCAAAAAACCAGTAGCTCCTACTTGGCTGTCTTGGAATGTCCCAATAACCTTCATGGATCTCAGTTCATCCCCATGGTAATCCTTGTTTTTTCACCTCCATTCATGATAACAACAGCTCATGATCACTCTGTGCTGGGTTGTAATTCAGCTCTTGAACTCCCTAGCTGGTCTGTGTTTGGGTTCCGTGCTGCTGGCACTGCTGCAGTGTGGTTTGGGCTGTGAGTGCTGCCAGAAGGGTCTCCCCAGCCCCAGGGAGGGCACAGCCCTGGCCTTGGCTCAGCACTTGGAGGCTGCGTTCTGCGTCTGAAATGTCTAGCTTGTTTTAGAGCAAGAAGTTGACTGTGGAGCCCTTCCTGCACACACCAGAGATGGACTGTGTGGTTCCAAATGAGCCCAAGCGAAGACTGTGCTTAAGAGGGGTGTGATGGAAGTCTGTGCACTAAACTGGACTCCAGCTTTCCATTGCACTGTTGCTGGTGTCTCTTTCCCTGGAGCTGCTCTCGCTGTGGAGCCAGAAGGTGTTGTCTGCCACCACAGCACCAGCTGCCAAAGAGCTTGGAACTGCATTGAAAAATAAAACATTCAAAAGAGGAAAAAAGTCTTGGTTTCGTTCCTTTCTCTGTTGCTGTGGTGTTGGAGGGCTTGCTGGGCCTCAGCAGAGTAGGAGGAATCGTGACCTGGAAACCTTTTTCCTTCTCCAGGTTCTGTAGAAAAGAAGCAACAGCGAAGATCGATCCGCACGCGCTCCGAGTCTGAGAAATCCACTGAAGCTGTGCCAAAGAAGAAGATCAAAAAGGAGCAGGTTGGCTTCCTCCATGTAGAGAGTTAAAATATATTGTATTCATAAATGTTGTGGCTTATCTCGGTGCCTTTTTATTTTCCTCCATTTTCCCCCACCGGGTTTCGTTTGGACTCTCCTCCATGAAATCCCTGTCAGTGCCATTGCTGTGACTGCTACTGGCATCAGTCAGGCTATGGAGAATGGGAACTCAATGATGCAAGACTCCTAATGAACCTGCCTTCTTCCCTTTGAGATTGTTGTCATGGGCAAAATGGTTTTGTTTCAGTCATTTCTCTTGGATGGAATTGCCACCAGGTTCCTTCCTTTTCCTCTTGGTTTAGCTGCTGGTTTGTGTTGAGGTTTTGTTTTCCAAATGAAGTTAGAGTGATTAACCTGACCACTTTTGAACATGGACTTGAAGGATGATTTAACCTAAAGGTGACTAGTCAGACCTTTCTGTTGGCAGACATCAGCACACCAGATCTTGTGGGACATCCCTTCCTCTTTTCCCTTCAGTAGATCTAACATGTACAGGGCATTCCCTTCACCTGATGTCAGAGAGACAAATGTTGTTGCTTCAGAAACAAATGCTAACTCTGCGTGGGAATGAGTAGGGAAGTTCAGTGGCTGGACATGACTATTAAACATGGAATACACCTCTTTAACAAGCTTGTCAAAGTTGTTGGTTCTTTTCCTTACGTGGTTGATTTTCCCTCTTCAAGCACCTCTCTGCTTTAACCTGAGAATTGGATATGGAATGTTTCCTAGGATAGCTTTGACCAGGGAGAACTTCTAAAAGGGAAAAAATTTTTTCTAAAAGGGGAAAAATTGTTTTATCTCTTTTAATTTATTCTTTGCCCTTTATGCTTTGTTTTGCACTTCATTCACCTCAGAGATTGCAAGTGGACCCAGTTGCTGCTTTTATTCCCATCTTTTCCTTTTGATGCCATAGCATTCCCATCTGTGCTCGGCAGGAGAATGCTCCAACTCTGCAAAGTTTCTTGCTGAAACTTTAAAGCAGCTTGAGTGTTGTTGGGTGTGAGATAGCTGGCAGGCCCTGAAGCCTCCTGGGAGGTTTGCAGCCTCCCCCCCCCCTTTTCAGATGAGTTCTTTTATGTCTGTAAGTGTGAATTTAACAAAGGTCTAAGAACTTCCTGGATCCCAGTTAGCTTTGCTTGCTTACCCCCTCTAGCTGACTCAGATCTGAACATGAAAGTGCTTTTCTCAGGACAAGGATGACCCGAAACCCAACTCAGATGCACTGTAATGCTCCTAACCTTGAATGTATTAAGTTATGTTAAAAACAAACAAATCATACTAACTTCTCACAATTATGCAACAATATTTGTGACCCAGAGTCAAGTTTCCTTGCAACTGATTCCCAAAATTAGTCTGCAGCAGCTTGGTGTCAGATCCCAACTGGAACGAGTACAATTGATGGGGAAAAGCAGATGTCAATGCTACTGTTACAGTGACCAGTGGAGAAATAAAAGTGCTTGTTTAGATTTGATATTTGTATCACCAAATGTATCCTACACAACTCCTTCTATTGTATGTTTTTACCTCTTGTACAACAAAATAAAATATTTTTTAAAAAAATTAGAGAACAATCCTTAAATATTGACTAAATGTTGTTTCTACCTGCATTGTAACTGCATTGGAGAGAGAGAGAGAGNCAATTGATGGGGAAAAGCAGATGTCAATGCTACTGTTACAGTGACCAGTGGAGAAATAAAAGTGCTTGTTTAGATTTGATATTTGTATCACCAAATGTATCCTACACAACTCCTTCTATTGTATGTTTTTACCTCTTGTACAACAAAATAAAATATTTTTTAAAAAAATTAGAGAACAATCCTTAAATATTGACTAAATGTTGTTTCTACCTGCATTGTAACTGCATTGGAGAGAGAGAGAGAGAGCTTGTCATTCTTAAAACCAGCCTTCTAGGCCATGACTTTCTTCTCTAAGTATCAGACAGCCCCCAAATTGTCACCTCTTGCATGGACATTGGCAGAGCAGTTGCCAAACTGCTGTAGGACCAAGAGCTTCAAGTGCTTTGGCAAGGTTGTGGAGTTGTCTGCTTAGTGTGTGCTGCCCTTGAGTGTGCAGGGCTGTGTAGAGCCCTGCAAGGCTGCATGCAGCCTGCAGCAGGCACCTTGCAGTGCTCTAGACAGGCTGAGGAGTGCATGCTGCCAGCCCTGCCAGGGGAAGGTGTGCTCCCAGAGCTGTGGGGTTACAGGAGCATCAGGGCTGGCTGCCAGAGTGATCCCTACTCCTGCCTGCTGGACATGGAGAACACTGCCCTGTCATCTTCTGCCCAAAGGGAGTGATGGAAGGGCCTTGCTGTGCCCCTGTGGCTGCCTCCTCTGCCTGCTCTTTAGCATAGGCAGCTAGCATTAAACCCCAGCACCAGGAGGCTCCCAGANTGGTTTCTGGGGTTTTTGTTGTTCGTGTGTTGATGTGCTGCTGGTTGGGAAGGTGATGGTTGTTAATGTGCCTGGATATTCCCTAAAGGACAAAACAAGTCTTTGCTTAGCCATAGCTTAGAGGTGAGTGCTGAAGAGGAAATCTCTGCTGTAGACAGTGCAGTAGCTTCCTCCACCATGTGCAGAAAATGTCTTCCTAAGGTGCTTTTCAGGTAATTAGCTGCTCAGGGAGAGTGAGACTAGTATCACCATTACAAACTGAAACTGGAGGCTAGCAAAGTGCACTTCCAGGCTGTCTCTCATCTTTCTTGTTCCTTTCTGAATTGTAAGCACAAAGCTGAGGCTATCTATGCCAGCTAATCTCTG
Organism: Bucco capensis; assembly: GCA_013396975.1. Lineage (NCBI taxonomy): Eukaryota > Metazoa > Chordata > Aves > Piciformes > Bucconidae > Bucco > Bucco capensis. The sequence goes on from VWZO01004088.1 coordinate 532,222, forward strand.
TGTGTTGTGTTAAGGTGCCAGTGAGATCTCAGATTCCTGTAAGCCTCTGAAGAAGAGGAGTCGTGCCTCCACGGACATGGAACTGACCAGCTCAGCTTACAGAGACACCTCTGACTCTGACTCCAGGGGGCTGAATGATCTGCAGGTAAAGGGGACAAGCTCATTGTCAGCATGTCAGGCTTTTCAGTTGCATCTTGCTAAGGATGTGAACGCTGTTCTCTGCAAATTTCATGTCTTTAAAGATAAAACTTAGTCTTTTTCTTTCTAGTGCTCTCCATTGTATTGGTACTAACAAAGATAGACTCCTTCTTTACAAATGTTCCTGCTTTGGCAAGACACTGCTTGAGATCAGTGACTTGGGGGAGGGTTGTTTGATCCCTTGGGAATTTGTGGTGCTGCTGTTCCTGGGTGTAGAACTGGAGAAAAAAAGAGATGACTTTGTGGGGTTTTGCTGTACAGGCAATAAAAGATCTGCCAGGAAGGCAGCACTTCTTGGGTCAGTCCAGTGATGGTCAGCAGCTTTCAGGGACCTTTGTATCTCTTGATGGAATGAATGATCCTGTAAGGAAGGAGTGATGATACAGATGTGTTTTCACCACATGGTTGTGCTTTGGATGTGTCTTGTTTGAGTGCCTTGGGTTTCTCCTCTCTGTAGGGTAGCTTTGGGAAACGTTCCGACAGCCCATCAGCTGCTGCTGATGCTGATGCCTCTGATGTGCAGTCAGTGGACTCCAGCTTATCCAGGAGAGGAACTGGAACCAGTAAAAAGGACACTGTTTGTCAGGTGAGTGATGGTTTGGTAAAGAAATTAATACTAAAGATGCATCATCCACTTCTGTTAATGTGAGCTGACAGACTTCTCAGATCACACAGCTTTGCTTCAGCTGTGTCTCGTAATTGGACATCTCAGACAAAATGCCAAGGCTTTTAGGAGTTTTTGTTCTCTGGCAATGATTCATGAGCTCTGCTGCATGCTAGAACTCTCCCTTGGGTTTGTCAGGCTCCCTGTGTGCTCTGACTAGCTGCCTGCCTGTTGCAGATCTGTGAGAGCTCTGGCGAGTCGCTGGTGTGCTGTGAGGGCGAGTGCTGCAGCGTCTTCCACCTCGAGTGTCTGGGCCTGAAGGCAATGCCTGAGGAGAAGTTCATCTGCACCGAGTGCAAGAATGGTGAGTGTCTTCCTGGGCTGAGAAGTGGGGAGGGATGTCCTGCTGAGCTCAGGAGCCATGCCCTGGTCAGAGCAAGCAGAGGTGGTACGGTGCTAGGCTGTGGGAGTGACTTTAGGTTGTTATTCTATTTCTTCTTTAACTTTGGAGGCTAGATTCTTGTTTTCCCCTTAAAAAGTACCTGGTAAGAAAAGAAAATGTTAAACTGCTTAGAGTTTTACTCAGAATAAAGGACTTGGTGTTTAGTTTCCACCATGACTGTGGGTTCTAGAAGCTAAGTCACCTCCTCGAGGGGAAGGAACCTGTGTCGCTCAAACTAGCGCTTGCTCCAGACGTTTGATAACCACCTCTGTAACTCAAAGAACTGGCCCTGAGCTCTTGTGTCCCTCGTGTCCCCAGGAGAGCACACGTGCTTCTCGTGCAAGCTGCCTGGCAGGGACGTGAGGCGCTGCTCTGTCAGCACGTGTGGCAAGTTCTACCACGAGGCCTGCGTGCGCAAGTTCCCCACGGCGCTGTTCGAGGCGCGCGGCTTCCGCTGCCCGCAGCACTGCTGCACGGCCTGCTCCATGGACAAGGACATCCACAAGGCCAGCAAAGGTGAGGCCAGGGCTGCCTGCAGCAGCAGCACTGTGGCAAGGGATGCAGCTCTTCCTCCTTAAGGAGCTCCTTAGCTCCAGTCTCTCGGGGGTGGGAAAACCAGCTTGAGACCACTGGGGAAGTGACTCTGGATGCACAGTGCTCACTGCTGTGTTGAGTGGAAGCCAAGGGAAGGGCAAGGCCAAGGAATGGAGCTGTCTTTAAAAGACCTAAAGTGGCCTTTAGAACAGCCATTTCTCAAGAGGGAGAAAGTCCTGTTAGACATGAACTTAAAGCAAGTAGAATCTAGAATGGTTAAAACATGTCATTTTTCTCAACAGAGTTTTAAAGTAAAAGTGTCGACTTGTGTGGAACTCTTTTCTAGAGGTCTAAATGTTTCTTGTTAATGGAGTACTCTGGAATAAAGGCCAGCCTTGCATCTGTCTGTGGTGTCTCCTGCCATATCCTGCCTCCAGGGTGACATGGAGCATTTCTCTGCATTTATATTGCACAGGTCGCATGGTGAGATGTTTCAGATGCCCCATTGCCTATCACTCAGGAGATGGCTGTATTGCTGCAGGAAGCTTGTTTGTGTCATCCCACATTCTCATCTGTAGTAACCATTCCAAAAGGAATCACTCCTCATCAGCTGTAAATGTAGGCTTTTGTTTCGTTTGTGCAAGAGGTGAGCACTCTTGGTTTTTTTTCCCCTCTTCTATAGTTCTGTGGTCACTTGTGCAGTTTAGTGGTAACAATGATGTGTTTCATGAAGAACTCCTCCCTTAGGGCTCTCTGGGACTGGAATGCTGCCTGGGATACTTGGTGTTGTTGTTGTTGTTGGGGGTTTTTGTGGTCAACAGTTCTCATGAGACTTCCTCTTGCTGTTTGGGTCCATGCCCTGGGATCCTCAGCACCAGCAGCAGGGACTCCAAGGCCACGCTTGTTTTGCCAAGAGGAAGAAGTGGGTGCCAAGGCCCAGGTCCAGCTGTTGCAAGCTGGGAATGGAAGCTGGGTTAGTACTCACTCTCTGTTAGGCAGGAGGGGATTCTTTCACCACCCACAAACTTAAAACTGCTTACATTTTTGAGGCTAAAAAAGTAGGATTTGCCCACAGTCTAGAAAAGTTCATTTTAGTTTATAGCTACCATCACATCTGAGAACTTGGAAAGGCAAACATCTGGGATGCTGTATAAGGAGGTCTCCTGGTGGGATTTGCCATGGGCCAAAGTTCTCTTTTATTTTTTTTTTCCTTTTCTTTCTTTTTCCCACTTGTTCCTTTATGGCTCTGAAATGTTATGTGCAAGGGCACAGTGTGAGCAGCAACACTCAGCCAGCTGCAGTGTCTGTGGAACAGAGCTAGCTGGGGATGTGTGAGAGGCTTTGGGGCATTCTGCAGCAGGTGTGAACTCTGCAAGGTGAACACCTATCCTTCAGCATTCCTGATTTAGCCCCAGGAGCCCAGCCTAGATACACAGGAAGAACTTTCCTGCTTCCTAGTGCCAGAGTAGAATCCTGAAGAGCAAGTTCCCCAGTTGTCTGGAGCCAGGATCAGGTGCAGGTTTGTGACAGAGAAGTTTCTGTGGCTCTGCCCTGGCCTGGATGCCAGATGAGGAATGTCTCTGGGCTGTAGTCTGCCCCTGGGAGGGTTCCTGGGAAGAAGTCTCTGGAGCCAGGAGGATCTCTTGTCCTGCTGCTGCCTGAGGTAGGTGATGGCTCTTAGCTGTTAGAGGCACCCTGAGGCCAATGGCACTGCTCTGGTGCCACAGCTGTTTGTTTGTACTGAGATGTGGATGCAAGGCAGTGGAAGCCTTCTGGCCTTGCCCTGAGTGCTGCATCTTGTGCCAGTTTCAGAGCATGAGACACAGCAGCTCCAGACACTTGCACAAGCCTGTGGGAGCTGCTGCTTGAGACCCAAGTGTCACAGAATCCACTTAGCAATCTGCAGGGCTTTGCTGTGGATAGCTGTGAGTGGCCTTGGGAATTGCTTCTCCTAAGTTGTGACTACTTGCTCTCAAGTTCAGCAGTCAGCATTTAGAATTCCCTGAGTCACAGCAAAGGAGTCTCTCTGCTGGCTGAAGCTGCAGGGCTGCATGTATCTCCAAACAATCAATGAAGTGCAGAAGAAAATGTTCATGCTTTATTTTTCCTTTTGTTTTGGGTTTCTTTTCTTTCATTTGCCATTGTTTTGGTCATTCTGTCCATCCCTGAACCTCACTTCCTCAGAGATGAAGCTCCTGAAGTCTGTCTTCTCTCCTGGCAGTGGGAGTAAGCTCTGAGCCCCAGCAGCTGGGATCTCCTCTCCTGGATATTCACGGAGTCTGAGAGCTTGAGAAGCTCCAAAGCACTGCCAGTGCCTGACCCCTCTGTGTCCTGCAGCAGCTCTGTCCTTGCTGGGCCAGGGGCAGGCTGCTTGAGCCAGGAAAGCTTGTGTGAGGCTTGTGTTTGCAGACTCCCTGGGTGGGTTGAGTCCTCTCTAGTCACCTGTGGTCAGGGTGAGGCCATGAGGAGGAGAGCAGCTGTGGCAGCAGCACTGAGAGCAGTGGGGATCCAGCTGCTTCAGAAACAGCTGGGGATTGGCTTAGTGTCACTGGTAGCAGGAGGAGAATCTTTTCTTTAGATGCTAGAGACAACCTGTAAAATAAACCAACTTGCTTATCGTGAGCTACTGGAACTGAGGTGTATGTTAAGACTTCTTGCTCCCCTTCCTGCAGTATCCTTGCTGAAGCACATCCCAGTTCAGCTGACTGCATGGCTGGGTGATGCCTGTTTGTCCTCCTGCTGAGGCCATGCTGTCCAGCTAGGCTCACAGCACTCTCCTCACAGCTGTGCTTGAGGCACCCCACGTGAAAGCTGCTTTAGAGCACCCAGCTCTCTGTGTCCCACAAGGGCAAGAACTCTCCTGGTAGCTCCTCTTCCCTGCTTCTTTGGGCTTTGCTCTACCCATGAGCTGCCAGCCAGCTGTTTCTGATCCAGAGCTGTGGGGCTCTCTCTCTCTCCAGGGCTGCCTGCCTCTTAGCAGCAATGAGGGAAAACTCTTCTTGGTGGAGAAAGGAGAAGAATGCAAGCAAACAGCCTTGGAGCTAAAGGCACCCAGGAGAAGAGAGTGCCTGAGTGCTCCAGAGGAGCTGTGGGAGGGCAGGGTGCTGGAGCACAACATAGGGCACAACTTGCAGCCCTTCTTTCCCCTCTGGTGCCTTGTAGAGTCACCCCCCCCCGTTGTTTGGCTTTTTCTCCAACACAGCTCTAAAGGCAAAGCACTTCCCTAGGTTTCAGGATCTTCCAGACAGGTTTGTAGTGAGTGGGAGCAGGAGCTCTGGGGTACATCATCTCTTGCAGTTTGTGGCCCCAGCTCCCAGCATGACCTTTGGTGCAGTGCCTGTCATCCACAGCTCTGCCCATCAGCTTGGATTTCCCACTGGGGAGGGAGGGCCACACACATTCAAGCTGCTGCCTCCTCCTGTGCTGCTCTGGAAAGGCACAGCTGGAATTCCACACAGAGTAGCTTATTCACCAGAAGCTTTCCAATCTTTCCAGCACTTCCTTAGCACAGAAACTTCCTGTCAGACTTTTCTTTTTCCTCATTTTACCTTTGGTTTCCTCCACCACCCCATCAGAGGTGTTCATTTGCTTGGTTTGGTTGTCTCCTTGCTGGAATCATGGGTACTTTCATGGCAACTCACCTCTTTCTGTTTGTTTCGTATAGGCTTGGTAGTGCAGGACCATTCAGATCCCCTGTTCAGTTCCTATGCCTATAAGTCCCACTACCTCCTGAATGAATCAAATCGTGCTGAGTTGATGAAATTACCTATGATTCCTCCTCCTTCGTCAGCTTCCAAAAAGAAATGTGAGAAAGGTAACCAAAAGAGTTTCTCTCTCTTTCATTTACTTTGGCTTGTTCTCTCTCTCCAAACCCAACCAGAAATGTCTGCTTGCCAAGCACCACTTGCTGCCTTGCAGTGACCTTCACTCCTTGGTTATTGTGAGCTGTGTTCATGTTGTTGGCAATTTGATTTTTATTCTCTTGGTTTTTAATTACAAAAGGGCTTAAAATAATTGCTGTCCCTAAATTCTCCTGGAAAGAGGTTCAGTGAGTTGTAGCTGGCCTAGGGGGTTGGACTGGAGGATGTGCAGAGGTCTCTTTCTGTGGCTGTGGGACAGGCTGTGCCAGCTTCAGGGAATGCTGACACAGGAGTGTCCAGAGGAGGCAGAGGGAGCTCAGTCGTGCTGCAGGGCAGAACACTTGATGTCAACCAGCTCTGAAACTGATCAGATGAGGCTGAGAAGAGAGGACACTTCTGTCTCAGACCTTCTAGGTAGCTCACAGAGAGCCTGGGAGAAGAAGGGCTTGTTCTGCTTGGCTGAGGGTGGGTGCTGTGTCCAGCCAGAGATGTCCCAAGGGGGAAGGCAGGAGCTTTGGCCTGCCTGGGTGTCTTGTGTTCCAGCTCTGCTCCTTCCCCTCCTGGCTTCCCAGAGCTGAGGTGGTGATGGGGAAGGCAGGACAGGCTGCAGCAAGCAGTGCCTTCTGCTGGGAGTGGTGCTGTGGCATCTCAGGCCTTGCCTGGGGAAAGCCCTCAGCTCTTGTGCTTTGTTCAGGAGCAGTGCCAGTTAACCCTTCTCGAGCCAGGCCCTTTGGCACCTTGGCAGGCTTCCAGAGCTCCTGTCCTTCCTCCAAACAAAAATTATTTTGAGCCCTCTGCTTAGCTTGAGCAAAACCTTACTAATGCATCCTGAGAGCACAGTGCTGGGGTTGTTTTTCCTTGCTTAGCACTGGAAGTTTTGTGTTTGATTTTGTTTGCATCTCTTGGCATTTTCCCATGTTGGACAATGTGTCAGGAACTGCCACTGGGTCTGTATTTCCTCTGGAGTTACACTGGCAAAGAGCTGTTGTGGAAGCTAAGGTTTTGTGATGGGTTTGGGGAGCTCTGGAGAATCCACGTGCTTGGAGGTTCCTGTTCTTAGCAGAGGAAATACAGAACTGGTCCTGCAGCTGATCTGTTGAAGGAATGCTTCTTGTGAGCTGCACAATCAATGCAATGATGTGTCTGAAGTCTAGAGGTGGACAAGATTCTCTGGTGAAGGGTTGGGAGTTCCTCTTCACACTTCTTTTGCTATTGTGATTGACATTTACTGTCAATAGACTCAGGTCTCTCCCAGGTGTGCTGTCTGGGACACAAAAGCTTGTTAAGTCTTAAAGTGATGTATCTCTCACAAGGTGTGTATGTATTGTGTGTGCTGACATCTCTAAGCAGTCTGTAATGTAGCAAGTCCTGCTGGGTGAGCTGAGGGTGGCTCACACATGGGCTGTGGCTCTGCACAGCTGCCACAGCCCCCTGGGGCCAAATGAGCATGAACCTCTTAACCACTGAGCTGACATTTCCTTTGTGCACAGAAGGAGCTGTTGGGATGGGGACAACTTGTGTGGTGTCTCAGGCTGGTCAACTTTTCTTCTTGTGGAATTAGCACCCGTGGAACGATCGTGTTGTAGAGTCCTTGGCACAGGAAAGCATTGATCAACCTGTGGGCTGGGGGGGTTTAGTGCACACTAACTGGCTGCTGAGGGGTTTAGTCAACAACAATGTTGATTCAAAAAGTATTTCTTAAAAGAGTTGGACTCTTTGTCATCGTTTTGGCCATCCCCAAAGAAACAAACCAAAGCAGAGCTTCCCTTCCCACAGCCAGGGACCCCTGGCACTGCTCTGGGGAATGTTGCTTCTCTCCTGCCAGCTTTCCTCGTGTTCAGAACATACTCAGCTGCTTTTTTGCACCTCTCTGATGCAGCCAAGAGTCACAGCTTGCACTCCAGAGTCTTTTTTAACCAACATTGTTAGGTATGACTTGATCTGCTCCTCTTGCCACTGTTCTCCGTGGGGCAAACAGGACCATGGGGTGGATGATGTGAAGGGAATGTCAATTGCTGTGCACCAGGGGAAGCAAAGCCTTACTTCTATAAACCAAGCAGGGTTTCTTTGTTTAAAGGTGGAAAGCTCTTGTGCTGTGAGTCCTGCCCAGCTTCCTTTCACCCTGAATGTCTCAACATGGAGATGCCTGAGGGCTGCTGGAATTGCAATGACTGTAAGGCTGGCAAGAAGCTTCGCTACAAGCAGATTGTTTGGGTCAAGCTTGGCAATTACAGGCAAGTTGGCTATGGATGTTCTTAATGTACTGTGGAATTGCAGGAAGGTAACTCAGAGCAGCTCACTCTTCATAAGGAAGAACTAGAAATGGAACAATTCATCTGCTTTGTGTCAAGTGTTGCCCTTGAAATGGAACTCTGCTTTGTCCAGGCTGTGCTGGCTGCTTGGCTGTGCTCCCATCTGCTCTGTAGGGTGTGATAGCCTATGGAGAAGCAGGGGCTGCCTCACAGAGCCAGCCTCTCCCAGCTTCTGTTTGCTGTTAGTCCCCTGCAGGAATACAAGGGTTTAGAGGAGATCCTAGAAAGCCACCCTCATGTGCCCAGAGTCTGGAGTAAGAGCTTCTCCTTGGTGCTTCCCAAGCGGACTGCGTAAGGAAGTTCATCCCCTGCAAAAGGAAAACTTGGCTTTTCTTTCTCAGCCCAGTTAGGCAAAGGAAGGAGCTGAGGCTGTGCTTCAGGGAGCTTACCTTCTTCCTTTTGTCTCTTCTCTCCTGCTTTTCAGGTGGTGGCCAGCAGAGATCTGCAATCCCAGGTCTGTGCCTCTCAACATACAGGGCCTCAAACATGATATCGGGGACTTCCCAGTATTTTTCTTTGGTTCCCATGACTACTATTGGGTACACCAGGGCAGAGTTTTCCCTTATGTTGAAGGAGATAAAAGCTTTGCTGAGGGGCAAACTAGTATTAACAAGACCTTCAAGAAAGGTAAAACCAAACAAAGTTTATAGTGGTTTATGACAAAAATTCCACCTGTTTGTGTCTCCATCACCACTTAACCTGCATGGGAATATGATGTGGCTAGTGTTCTGTGTTCACCTCCACTTGCAAACGTTATGTAGATCCCTTGACTGCACATGGAAATGTTTCTTTTAATTACCTCCCCATTGTGTGTTGTTATGGGCAAGTTCAGTTCTTCCACCAGCTGGGAAATGTAAGCTGGAGCTTGGGCTCTGCTGCATGGGATCATTGTTCAGTGTCTCAGTAGCTGATGATGTTCACGATGATATATATACTGCAGTAACTCACTTCTAGCTTGTGTGTTCATAGACTTGTATTCCTAGCTGTAAAATCAATGTAGATACATGCATGTACATATTTGATGGACAGCAATCAGTGGGTGCTAATTGCTTTGTTTTGAACTCCCTTGCACAGCACTTGAAGAAGCAGCCAAACGCTTCCAGGAGCTGAAAGCACAAAGAGAAAGCAAAGAGGCATTGGAAATTGAAAGGAATTCAAGGAAACCTCCACCTTACAAACACATTAAAGTAAGTTGGCTTCTGCCTTTTCCTTGTCTTTACTCTGTGCATGCATCAACTGTGTATTCAAACCAAGCTTTGCAGCAATTCAAGCTGAAGGGCATTCAAAGAGATGATCTTACTTCTCTCTCCAGGAATCCTGTGTTCTCTTACACTACCATAAAACATTCTTGAGCAGAGAGTTCATGGCTGAAGAACAGCTTTTCCTACAGCAGACTTCTGCTGGTTGCAAGCTCTTGTGCTGTGTCTTGGAAGCATGTTGGCTCCTGCAAGTCAGCAGGAATACCAACAGCTCCTCCTGCTGCAGAGTTAGCTCTTGCCAGCAGCTTTGGACACGCAGGACTTGGGCTTGTTCCTTTAATGTTGGAAGAAATCCCAGTGATGTACTTGAATAAACTTGGTGTGCTGGGCAGGTTCCCCCTGCAGCAGCAGCTGTGTGTGTCTGCTGCTGGGCTTGTGACTCGCTGTCCTTCCGAAGGACAAAGAGTGGGATCATCATCTTGCTGCCTTCTCCTGCCCCTTGATGCTCAGCCTCCAGCAGAGCAGGAAGAGCAGAGAGTGATCCGTGCCCTCCTTTCCCTCTGCTGCAGTCCAACAAGGTGATTGGCAAGGTGCAGATCCAGGTGGCTGACCTGTCGGAGATCCCACGCTGCAACTGCAAGCCGTCGGATGAGAACCCGTGCGGGCTGGAGTCCGAGTGCCTCAACAGGATGCTGCAGTACGAGTGCCACCCCCAGGTGTGCCCTGCAGGGGAGCGCTGCCAGAACCAGTGCTTCACCAAGAGACTCTACCCCGATGCAGAGATCATCAAAACCGAGCGGCGAGGCTGGGGGCTCCGCACCAAGAGGAGCATCAAGAAGGTAGAGTGGCAGGCACAGAGCTGGGGGAGCTGCAGCTCTCTCTGCCTTAAGAACCTGCACCAAGTGCTTTGTGATGCACAGGCATGAAGCTTCTGTAGCTGAAGGCCTGGCAGATGGTTGAATGCTTCTGGTGATGAGTGGAGTGTATTTCGTTAGGAAATGCTTTTTCCCAACACTGCTTCCCCTTCTCCTTGTTGAGAAGCAGTGAGCATTGATTTCCTGTTTTCCTCTACTTGCTTTTCAGGGTGAATTTGTGAATGAGTATGTTGGTGAGCTGATTGATGAGGAGGAGTGCAGGCTGAGGATCAAACGTGCCCATGAGAACAGCGTCACCAACTTCTATATGTTAACTGTCACCAAGGTGAGTGTTGTCTTGGTCAGCATCAGTTGTTCATGGTTGAAGCTAGGGCTCAGATGCAGGCAGAAGCATCCCTTGGTGTTTGCTGTTGCATCAATAGGAGGATAACACCTGTGTTTCTCTTCAGTGGAATGGCTGAGGAGATCTTAGGCTGTGCACTCGGTGCCTGTTTCACTTGTGTAAGCACAGCTCTTCAGACACTTTCTCCTAAAACTCCCTCTGCAAGGAAAACTAGTTGCAAATGAGGATAATTTTTGCTCCCCTAGCCATTGGTAGTCCCTTGGCAGCAGGAAGCCTTTCTTTGCCTGTGTTAGCCTGTGTGTGTCTGCCCTTGCAGGACCGGATCATCGATGCTGGCCCCAAGGGCAATTACTCGCGCTTCATGAACCATAGCTGTAACCCAAACTGTGAAACCCAGAAATGGACAGTCAATGGGGACATCAGAGTGGGACTCTTTGCTCTCTGTGATATTCCTGCAGGTAAAACTGGCACTATTGAGCACGGCTGCTGCTGTCCTGACAGGGCTGAGCCCCTCACTTGGCTGTGGGGTTAGGTGTTTTTCTCTTATCTGCTGCTTTCTGAGTTTGTGATGCACTGTTTCAGCTTGTCCCTCTTTGAAAAGCTACAGCTGCTGGCTCTCCCAGCCTGGGAAGAGATACCTGCAGGGAGAGGCCATTGTCACAGGCCTGTCTGTGCTGTTTCTGTATGAGTGAATTGTTTTTTCTTTGCGTTTTAGGGATGGAGTTAACATTTAACTATAACTTGGATTGCCTGGGCAATGGGAGGACTGAGTGCCATTGTGGAGCAGAGAACTGCAGTGGTTTCCTGGGAGTGCGCCCAAAGGTAGCTGCATGAGCAGCAGAGCTTCCCTTCCCACAGCCAGGGACCGCAGGCCAAGGAGAACCTTTGGCCTTGACCTTTTCACTTTGTGTAATATTTTCTGCTCTTGCCAGGCTGATGTAGATAGAATTGTCAGGGTTGGGAGAGACCTTAGAGATGATCTAGTCCCAACCCCTCTGGGCAGGGACACATCCCCACAGATCAGCTTGCTCAGAGCCCCAGCCAGCCTCATCTTGCAGCTGCAGTGCTGCTGTGTCACTTTACCCCCCCAGTATCAATTCCTTCCTGGCTTGTAGAGCTTGGAAAGGTTTCTGAGTGGATTTAATGGAATGCAAATAACAACCCAAAGCTGCTGAGATCACTGTTAGTGCAAGGGGTGTGTAAAGTGACTGTGTGCTGTCCTCTTTGGAATTGCTAGACAGCATTTGCAACAGCAAATGAGGAGAAGGTGAAGAATGCAAAACTAAAGCAGAAGAAGAGGAAAATAAAAACGGAGCAGAAGCAGATGCACGAGGACAACTGTTTCCAGTGTGGAGATGGGGGAGAGCTGGTGATGTGTGACAAGAAGGACTGTCCCAAAGCATACCACCTCCTATGCCTTAACCTGACTCAACCACCCTTTGGTAAGAGCAATCCTGTGCCTTCCTTCCTGCAGCCAGAGAGTGTTGGAGCTGAAGTGCAGATGCATTGGCATTGCACCAGTCCTGCAGAGCTCTGGCTGTGCACACAGCAATGTTTGGAGCCAGGTGAGGCCTGAGAAATGCAGAGTGGCTAAGATCTGTTTCCAGTCAGGTTGCTATGAGGGAGAAGCAGCAGTAGCACCTCCAGTGAGAGCTGCTGTCTCTGCTGAGCCATGACACCATGGGCTGAGGGCTAAAGGCCTCTGCTGCCCCTGAAATGCACTCATTCCACCTTCCTGTCTCTCTCCTCTCTCCCATCCTCAGGAAAGTGGGAATGTCCCTGGCACCAGTGTGACATCTGTAGCAATCCTGCCGTTTCCTTCTGTGAGTTCTGCCCTCATTCCTTCTGCAAGGAGCACGAGAAGGGAGCCCTGGTGCCCTCAGCCCTGGATGGGCACCTCTGCTGCTCCTCTCATGACCCCAAGTCTCCTGTGGCACCCGAGTACTGGAGCAAGATCAAGTGCAAGTTGGAAGCACAGAACCCTGCAGAAGAAGGCAAGGAGTGAATCTGGCTGCCAGCAAAGAAGGGAGGGGAGAAGAGAGGCAGAGAGGCTGCTGTGAGACACTGAGCCTTGTCTTGGAGCCGTGGTGTCTGAACTGGGAACAGGACCCTTGAATCCTAGCAAGCAGAAGCAGGCAGTGAGCTGTGGGCTTTGGCCTTGCTTTCACCCTCGAGTGTGCTACAGCAGCTCTTACTGTTGGGAGCCAGAAACATCTTGGCCTTCAGAGGCAAGCACAGACCTTGTGGCAGTGAGAGGAATCCTCTGTTGGACACACATCCTTCGAGTGTAGAAAGCAAAGCATAGCAGCATATTTATTTATTTAAGTTTTAGAGTGTTGGAGCTCTGGGTTTGTTCAGTCAACTTGTCCTTCAAAACAGATCAGCAAAGCCAACCTTGCATTTGTGTGTAGTTGGAGAAGAAGGGAGCCTCCCCCCTCTGTAACTCTCAGATGCCATCCCAGCAGAGGTGGCTTTCAGAGCAGGGGACCCTGAGATGCCTCCATCCAGTGCTTACCTTGCAAAGCATTTTGAGAAGGTAGGTTATAGATCATAGGAGCTTAGGAATATTGTTGTGAAGCTTTTCCTGTGAGAAATCAGGTGTGTGACTTGTTTGGGAAGTGCTTGTAGCACAAGAGCTAGCCTTGTTTAAGGAGGGGAGAGATCCTGGCTCCTGGCTCCTGGCTGGAGAGCTGTGCTTGTTGTTTGCAGACAGCTTCATTGCACAATGGTCACTGCTTTACCCTGCCTAGTGTGGAAAGCCTTTGTGCTTAGCAGAGGCACCTGGGCCTGCTCACACACCTGAGCCCTGCCAGGGAGCTCTACCATGGCTTCTGGAGATGGAGGATCCTTCTGTGCATGGCATTGTCACCTGCCAAGCTCTGCCTGGCTTTGTGTTTCTGTATTGCTGCCTTCCCAGACTCCCCTTAGCTTCTGAGGAAGTTTGAGTGCTTAAGGAATCAGACCCATGTGCATCTTTGTTTTGAGTGAATGTTCAGTTTTTGTTCTTTGTTCCGAGAGAGATCTTCTGAGTTTAATCTTCATTGTTAATGGAGCTAGTTAAAACCTCAGCCCTTCTTCCATGAGCAGGGTGTTTTCTGTCTGGGGAGCAGGCTGTGTTCCCTGCAGCCTCCTCAGCCAGCAGAGAGCAAGGCTTTGGAGTAGCTTAGGTAGGCTTGTGCTGCAGATTGTCTCTTGGAAGCCAATCGGAAGCTATCCTCCTGCACTCCTTGTGCCAGGAGCCAGGGAGCTCATTTCCCCAGGCTGCAGCTGGGCTTTGGACCTCCTCCCCTAGGCCAGCATCTTGCAGAGCACTCTGTGTGTCCCCTGCTCTGCCAGAGCTCAGCTGTGCTTTTGGACTTGGCTTCTGGTGGGAGCTAACTGGAGGTTAGCCTTTGCTAGTGAGGATTGAGAGCAATCCTGAATGGAAAGCATTGCCATCAGGTGCTGGCTGAATTAAGCCTTGGAATTAGGAATGGAGACCTTTGCCTCTGGAAAACTGCTTACATGACCTTAGAGGATGCTGGGGAGTTCTCAGCTGAGGAAAGCAGGAGACTGGAGAAACAGCTGTGGGATTTGAGAACATCTTGCTTTCTCCAGCATCTCCTGCCCCTGGCTGCTGTCCTTGTCCTCAGCTTTGTGCCCAGGGGAGGTCTCCTGTGTGTGTGCAATTGTGAAGTGGCAGAAGACACTACAGTGTCCTGAAGCAGCAGCTGAGCTCCTGGCCCTCTGCAGAGCTGGGGAGCCTGGGGTGCCTTAGCTGTGCAGATTGCTGCTGGGGAAGGGGATGGCACAGAGCTGCTGGGAGCTCTGCAGCACTGCTCTGGTGCTCAATGTCTGGGACACTAACCTTGCTGGAAAGCAGTGCTAGAGTTTGGTATTTTTTACAAAAAAGAAAAAAAATGTACAAAAAGGACTTTATTTTTCTTAAGATTGTGTGTGATAAATGTCTCTGAGCTCTTGGTGGGGGTGCTGAGCCCTTCCAAGCATCACTGGCAGTGTCTGTGAGGTCCAGAGTGTGTTTGTTAGGCTGGGTGAGGGGCAGGGGCTTGTGTGCTGAGTGCTACAGACACACAACAGCTGCAGGGAGGTTCACAGAAGGCTCCAAACCTTGAGAAATGCTGTGAATTGAGGCCTTCTGCTCCTCCTCTGCCATGCCCCTTGTGTCTTGGTTCACTTGGTTTGCAAACTCCTAACAGGTGCTCCTCTTTTCTACCAAAATAAGATTAATGACAGCCAACAGCAAAGCTTGGACATAGGAGGGAAAAGAGGAGATTGGTGTGTGACCTTGTCCAGCTTACAGACAGCAAGTCCCAGCTGGATTTCATGCTGGGGAGAGGAGCTGAGTCTCTCCTAGAGATCAGCAAACACCAAGCTCCGAGGGCTTGGTAGCTGGGGAGGTTTGCTCTGTGTGCCAGACACAGCCTGTTAACCACATCTTTGTGACCTGAGTGGGATTCCTCTGCAAGGAGAAGATGGAGCAGCTCTTGTGCTCAGTTGGCATCAGCAGGGGGGATGGCAGCTGCTGAGGGAGATCTGGGTGCTCTGCAAGATGAGGTTGGTGGTACTGCAGAGCTGGGTCAGCCCATGCTGAGGCCTGGTGGGGTTTGGAAGGGGTCCTGCAGTCTAACCCCCCCTGCCCAAGCAGGGTCTGGGCTCCCAGTTCAGGTGGGCACTGAATCTGCTGTTGAGGACTGTCAGTTGTTGATGCTTTTCTCTCTCTTGTATTGTTTCTGTGGTGGCTCATTGCCTGTCTGCAGCATGTGAGCTGCTCTGCACAGCTGCCAGGCCTTGGGCTTGCCTTGTGTGCTGGAGTTTCCCTGCCCAGCCCTCAGCACAGTGCCTGCTGTGCAGAGCCTGGCTGTCAGTGCCATGCAGCCTCCTGCTCCTGGCTGCATGGGTGCTGAGGGTGCTTGCAGCTCAGGGAGGGTCAGGTGCAAGGCAGTCCTGGGGGCAAGTTACCTTCTCTGCTCACCACCATGGTCTTAGAGAAGCTGTTCCCATGGAATCACAGGGCTGGAAGGTTTCATTCTGGCCTTTGTTCTGAAGAATCTCTTGTATCTCCATGTCAGGATAGAATGGGAAACCCAATTCCTAGAGGTAGTTAGCAGTGAGCATCCAATCTGTATATATTGCAACTTGAGAGAACTGTGGGGGTGGGAGGGGGNTTGGAAATGTCTTTGCCTTCCCTTGCAGTTCCTTGCTGCTGCCCCTGTACAGTGAGTCCATGGCCCAGGGGAGGCTCTGGGCTGTCCCTGCCCAGGGCTGTGTGGCATGGCAGGAGGAGGACAGCCCCGGGCTGTGTCCCTTTGCTGTCCCTTCCCAGCCACCTCCCCTCGCCCTTCAGCTTCGTGTAGCAAAAACGTTTGCACTTAAGGACACACTCCTCCACTTGGGATGTAGTTACAGTGTTGTTCTGAGTTAAAAAAAAAAAAAAAGGACAAAAAAAAAAGGGAAAAAAGGAAGAAAACAAAAAAAAGCCAAACCAGAGATGTTTGCTGTCCTGTTCTGTTCCTGAGTGCCAGGCTCTGGCCTGTGAGGGGCTGGCTGGCTGCTCTGCAGAGACAGAGGGGACTTGTGATGCTGGAAACATCTGTGCTTTGCAGACACAACTTCTGGGATGCGTGGGGACTCCAAAAGGGAAAACACAAATGCATTTGCCAAAGCCATTCGCTCCTTCGCCCTTCCTGGCCTGGGATCTGGGGGGGACGTGTCCTGCTCCTCTCCAGGGCAGGGGACACGTGTCCTGCTCCTCTCCAGGGCAGGGGACACGTGTCCTGCTCCTCTGCAGGGCACAGACCCTCCCCAGCAGCTCTTGGGTGCACACAGACTGGATGACAAACTCCTTTCCTGTCTGCCACTCCAGCTCTGTCTCGTTCTGCTGTCCCTGTCCCTTCCCAGAAAGCCACCAGTGCTGCCAGAGGACACAGAGTGGTGACCAGCTGGTGGGGGGATGTCCCCCAGGGTGTCCCTGTGCCTCCTGGATGGTGCTGGGGGCCCCAGAGCCACTTGTTCCCGCGCGAGTGCTGTTGCACAGGACAGCTAGCTGCCGAGCCCGTGCCCATGGCCATGTCACTCCTGCCCTGTCCCCATCACCTCTGTAGAGTCGTTCTTTCTGTAGACTTGATCTGTAACAAACTTTGTAGATTCTGTGAGATGTTATTTTAAGGAAATCACTCTGAGTCTTTCCTAGCAAAGCATCAGCTCTTCGCTGTCGATCTCCCAGAGTTGCTGGAGGTTGACTGGAAGCTCTGACACTAAGGAGGTTGTGTTCCTTATCCCTGGCGACGTCCCACGGGGGCATTACTGTATTCTGACTTGATGTTTGCCACATAGACTTGGAGATCTCGGATCTCTCGGGGGGTTTTGTTGTTTGGCCTATGTTCTCTTGCATAGTGTGGAACCTGTAAAGCTTGGTTAACCTGTACATAGCTAGCGACTGTCAACTAGTTCTAGTGTACCTAGCCTTGCCTGTAATATTTTAGCTTCTTACTGAATGTGTGTGATGGTAGGAACATATAATTTTTGTACATTATATTTACTGAGATGTTGCCTTTTTTTATTTTACAAATACTTTGGAATTTCAGATGTGTTTTTTGCTTCCGTGAGGATTCATTTGGAAAGGTTTTTAACGACATTCCACTGATTTGAAACTTTTTGCTTGAGGTTGACTTCAATAAATCGTTCTGAATGTTCCAACGAAACCCAAACGTTTGGATCCCTTCCTTTCTCTGGGGCTGGCAGCTCCCGGGGAGCGAGGGGAGAGCCCAGGCCTCTCCTTCCACTTCCCCCGGGGCAGAGCAAGCTTGGGGCGGGAAGGAAAGTGTCTGCCCGGCTCCTTCCACCCCAGAGGGGCAGGAGGGGAGAGGCAGGCCCCTCTGCTCCGCTTCACCCCGGGGGCGGGCAGGCAGGCCTCGGGCTGGAAAGGAAGGGGTGGGGATGGATGTGCCCGTGCCCGTGCCCCTCGCCCCGCTCTGCTGCAGGGCACGCAGGAGCTCCAGCTCCAGAGCGGCCAGGCCGGGCCGGGCCCCTCCGCTCCGCCTGCCCGCGCCTGTGCCCTCGCTGCTCTCTCTCCGTTCCCCGCGGGATTCGAAGCTGCCGCTGCCGGGGCTGGGCGGGCCAGGCCTGCCCCTCGGCCCCGCTCCGCCCCGCTCGGGCCGCAGCCATGTTGCGGTGCCGCTGCCGAGCTGCCGAGCTGTGGGCAGAGGCGTTGGTGCGAGTGCTGCTCCTGGCTGCCTTCGGGTGAGTGCGTGTCCTGCTCCCCTCCCCGCTGCTGGGTGCTCTCTGCCTCCCTCCTGGGCCCTCGCAGCTGCTGGCTGCAGCCCGCCCAGCTCTGGCTGATTGCCTCGTTTCCCCTGCCCAGGATGATGGAGTTCCTGCCTCCCTTCCAGCGGGTGCTGCAGCCCGAGGAGATGTGGCTCTATAAGAACCCCTACATCCAGGTGGACCACGTCCCCGCCCTGCCCATGTTTGTGAGTTCGCTCATCTTCCTCTGTTTGTCTGCAGTTTTGGATGTAAACTCTCTCCTGAAGCAGAGGTGCCAGCTGCAAGGCTCGTGTTGGGAAGAGCTGCAGTTCTTCATGCATCTCACTGAGCGTGCAGTGTGTTAATGCAAATGGGGACAGCACTTGCAGTCATCTCTGTCATCCTCCTGGGCTTCACCATCCGGGATTTTAGCTCAGATTCTAAAGCTCAGTGAGGACTGTTCACTGTTCATAATCAATCTCACATGCAGCTGACAGGAGCAGGGAGGGCAGCAGATCTCTGAGGATCAGGGGATGTTCTGTTTGAAAGCAGCTGTTTTCCACAAAGCTTTGCTGTAATTATGGGAGGATGTTTTCTTTAGGCTCAGTTAACAGGGCTTAATAGAGAACTGTGAGAGCTGGGCTCCAGGCAGACAGTAGTCTGGTGAAGGGCATGTCTGCTGCCCTGAAGCAGAGGTGTTTGTGGCTTCTGGCTTGGCCATGCACCTGCTTCCTTAGCAAAGAGCACTTGTGGTTCTCTGCAAGAGGTGGGCACTGACCACTGATGCAGTGTTTGGGTTTGGTGCTGTAAAGCATGATGTGTGCCAGGCCTCTGGCAGGAGGACACTCCTTTGGGAGCCTGTGGACATCCCCCAGGGTGGAATCCTGCAGCTGCTGAGGTGTTGTGACAAACTGATTCTCTCTGAATCAGCAGCTCCTGTGCTTTTTGCTGACAAGCAGCATGGGTGCTGCTGACAAAGAGCTGACCCTTGTGCTTGCAGGGGTGGGGAGGGTTGAGGTTCTCTGAAGCCAGCTTTTCTGAGAGGAGGGAAGGCTCTGCTGCCCTGCTGAGTGTGTGAACCAAGTGGGTAAAGCACGGGAAGGAGTGGGATGCAGAGAGAGGATTTTTAGTGTGCTGCATTATTTATGCTGTCTGGGTTCCTTCTGCTCGTGCTTCGTGCAGGTGACATGCAGAGGCCCTTGGGCCTGCTTGAGCAGTTGCTGAGAGTGCTTAGGGCTGCTTTGCTCACAGGCACCTAACAACCTTCTGTTGTGTGGCAGCTCATCGCCTTTCTGTCTCCCGTGTTGGTCATTGTCCTGGCGAGGGTGTTCCTGGGTGCTGACCGAGAGGACACGCGGGAAGCTTGCCTAGGTGAGCTCCTCCCCAGCCCAGAGAGCTGCATCTGCCCTGGAGCTGTGCCTGGGAGCTCAGCTCCCCCAGATGAGTCCCTTGCCCTTGATTGGGGCACAAGCGTTGTGCCAGGGGTGTCAGAGCTGAGCTCTGTGGCTCTGGCTGAAGTTTGAGTCCTGTTTGTGCTTGGATGTGGCTGAAAGCTTCCCACTCAGGTGGGGATGGTGCTGATGTGAGCTCTCTGCTCTCTCCTAGCTGCCAGCCTTGCTCTTGCCCTGAACGGCGTGTTCACAAATGCCCTGAAGCTCGTTGTGGGGAGGTGAGGAACTGGCTCCTTCCTGACAGTGTGGGGAGGAGGGCTGGTGGTAGAGCTGCAACAGCATGAGTGCTGCTGGGTGCCATGCTCAGGCTGTGCCTTGTTCTCCGCCCCAGGCCCAGGCCAGACTTCTTCTCCCGCTGCTTCCCGGACGGCCGCGGCAATGCGGAGCTGCAGTGCACGGGAGAGCCTGGCGTGGTGAGCGAGGGACGCAAGAGCTTCCCCAGTGGCCATGCCTCCTGTGAGTCCTCTGGCTGCCCTGCCTGCTGCAGCCCCAGGCACTCAGCATGGCAAGGGCAGCCTGGGTTTGCTTTCTGCACCCCATGCCTTTGGCTGCTGCCTTTGGCCTGTCTGGGAGCTTTCCCCCTGCAGACCCGTGGGGTGGCTAATGTATCTGAAGCTGCCCACAGCCCCTAGGAGGAGGGATCTTAGAGCCATGGAATCATTCAGTTGGAGAAGATCATCCAGGCCAACCTTCCACCCAACACTCCCCTGATCACCACTGAGCCATGTCCCAAGCACCACATCTCCATGTTTGGTGAACACAGCTTGTCCTTGCCGGGTGTCAGCTTCCACAGCACAGCTCCTCCATCCCTCCCAAGCCAGGGCTGCCTTGGCTGGCATAGGCGGGACAGGTGTCCTCCTGCAGCCCAGGAGAGGCTGTGAAGGCCCAGAGCAGAGCCAGGGGCTGCTTCTGAAGCAGCACCCCTCTCTCGCAGTTGCCTTTGCTGGCCTTGCCTTCTGTGCCCTGTACGCGGCGGGGAAGCTGCGCTGCTTCTGCCCGGGCGGGGGCGCCAGGGCCCCGCGGCTCTGTGCCGTGCTGCTGCCGCTGCTGCTCGCCACGCTCATCGCTGCCTCCCGCACCTGCGACTACAAGCACCACTGGCAAGGTACGGCGGGACCCTGGGGTGTTGCTGCAGGGCTGTTGAGAGCCCACAGGGCTAGCCTGGGCTAGGCAGGACTCCTGGGGGATTCCCTGGCTGCCTGCAGGGTGCTGATGGCTCACCTGGCTGGTCCAGCTCAGCTCTGAGCAGGCTGGAGAGCAGCTGGCTGGAGGATTCCGGTGTGCTTCTCGGGAGGGGGAAGGGAAGCTGACTCCCCTCTGCTCTTGCCCCCAGATGTGTCAGTTGGCTCGGCACTGGGCTTCGTGCTGGCATACCTCTGCTACAGGCAGTACTACCCTCCCCTGATGGACTCCATGTGCCACAAACCACTTCTGCACAAAGCCAGACAGCTGCCAGCACACCAAGAAAACTCTTCAGCTTCCAGCTTTCAGCTGGATATATAGCAACAGGCTCTGTCCTGCCAGCACCTCTCCTGCTGCTCCTGTGGTGCTGGAGCAGGACAAGGCTTGGAGGGGAAGTGGCTCCAGAGAGGATGAACCTGAAACCCAAGCAGGTGTTCTCTGCAGTGCTGGCAAGTTCTCCTGCTCAGGGAACTGTGTGGCTTCCATAACCAGATCTTGTGGCTATCTCCCTTTGGCCCTGCTGTGGAGCATTCATCATGCCAGCCTGGCTCCAGGGGTGCTGGGGCAGGACAGCCTGGTGTGCCCTGGCCCGGGGGAGTTCTTGTGGCCACTCCAGAGAGCACCCTTGGTTGTCTCATCCCTCCTCATGGGGAGCATGGGGCCAAATGAATCACAGAATCATGAAGGTTTGGAAAGACCTTCAGGATCCTCAAGTCCAAGCACTGACCCAGCACTTTGTGCCACTGAACCATCATGAAGTGCCAGCCCCTCCAGGGATGGGGACTCCAGCACTGCCCTGGGCAGCCTGGGCCAGTGCCTGACAGCCCTTCCAGTGAAGAAATTGTTTCTGATATCCAAGCTGAACCTCCCCGACCCAGCCTGAGGCCATGAAGTGCAGGCCCTGCTCCTGGTGCCAGGTCGGAGTGAGGAGTGTGAGGTGGCAATCTTCAGCCATGGGTTATGGGGGAGAGGGAAGATGAGGCTGGCATCCTCCTGACTTCTCTTCCTGGGCTAGCCCTGGCTTTTCTCTCATTTGCCAAATAAAGGAGTTTAACTTTTGTAGTGAACTGTGCTACTAGAAGCTCACTGCTGGGTTAGCCCAGGGCCTGTGTCTGCAGGGGCTCTGGGCAGCTCTTCCTTTGGTGTCTCTTTCCTTGCAGCTTTTCTAGTCAAGGGAGCTGGTGTCTGCAGGCATCCCCAGAGCTGCTGCTTCCCCCAGCAGGGCTGGGGATTTGCCAGCCAGGGGAAGGCAAGAGAGCTGCTGAGAGCTGCAGGGCACAGCTGGGGCAGGACTGCTGCAAGTGGCTGTTTGTCCACAGAGCTCTGTCTCCTTGCCAGGGGCAGAGGGAGCTCAGGGCAGGACACCCGCTCAGCTTCCCTTGGGCCACAGCAGCTCTCTGCCACCCTGCCCCTTCAGCAGGAGCTACACAAGCAGCTCTACTGTCCCCCCAAACTGTGCCTGTGTCACACTGCTCACCCCTTCCTCTCCCTCCACACAGGCACACACCACACTCATCTACTTCTTTATTTTGGCTTTTGCTGGAAAAGACATTAAATAACATTTAAAATGTATTTAAGTGATTTTCTTCTGAACAAAGTGCATAACTCCAGAAGCTGCTCAGGAGAGTGCTGTGCCCAGGCCTTTGCTTGCCCTACCCTTGCAGGAGATGCTGGAGCAGCTGAGCAGCCTCTCTGTTGCTGCAGTCAGGTCACAGAACAGCTTCTGGCCCTGGGGATGGGAGGAGGGATGGAGGCTGCAAACAGAACCCTTCAGATAGTGCAAATCATGGAGAAAATGGAGGAGAAACAGGCTGTGGAAGAAAGGAAAAGGCTTCTCACCCATGCAGGGCAAAAGTCAGCAGGAGGGAAAGTGGTTTGGCTCTTCTCAAGGTTGTCACTGCTCTGTCTCTGCCTTTCCTGCAGGCTCCAGCCTCAGCCCTGACTCTGGCTCAGCCTGGGGGGGTTAGGGTGAGCCTGGGGGGGTTGGGGTCAGCCTGGGGGGGTTGGTCACAAGGGAGGGATCACTGGAGGCTCTCTGGCCCTGTCCCCTTGGAGCAGAGCTGGTGTCATTCCTTCCGTGAGGTCACTGGGACACAGTGTCCAGCCCCTGCCGAGCTGGGCTCTGACTTGGCTGGCTGCCTTTTGGGTGTTTAAAAGCACAAAGTGGGTCCTGGCTGGCACCAGCTCCCTGTGGCCACCCTGGAAGGCAGAGTGCAGCAGGCTGGCGGTGGCAGCACAGGACTGTCCCTTCAGGCTCAGCCTGGCTGGCTGAGCAGGGAGAGGGCTCTGGAGCAGGCAGGAGCACCCAGAGATGCCACTGTCCCAGGGGGTGCTTAGGGGCAGGCCTGCCTGGCACTGCCCATGCAGCAGCAGTGGCAGGAGAGGGGCAGGGCTGGTGGCCACGTGCTGGGCCAGCCGTGGCAGTCCTGGTGCTCTGTGGCAGGGCAGGGAGCAGGCAGCCATCTCCTCAGCTCCACAAGGCTGCTGTGCTTCTTCTCCAGGCTGCACGTGTAAGGCTTTTATTCCTCAAGGGCACAGGCTGGGAGTTTCCCCACTGAGCCAGGGGCAGAGTCAGGGCCTTGGTGTGGCTTCCCAGCTCTGCTTCTGTCCAGAGGAGCTAGTGCCCTAAGGGACAAGCTGGAGCAGTGCATGCTGCCACAGGAGTCACAGGGAAGTGCTGTGTGGGTTGGAGCAGAAGTGTGCTTTCCCTTGGTGGTTTTTTGCCCCCAGCCCTACCCAAGATGGAAGAAAATCACCCTTATCTCCAGCTACCAGCCAGTCCCAGGGAGGCAGCATGCAGGACACAGCAGCAGAGGAGAGAGGAAGGCAGAGGAGGTTATCTGGACTTCCCTGGCGAGTACCCAGCTGGACTGGATCTAGGAAAGCCAAAGGGGAATGCAGGAATAGCTGCACTGAGGCAGAGCAGACTCCTCTCAGCCCAACCTCAGCTGCCAGTGCTGGCCCAGGACTGCCCTGAATGGGCCAGGTGCCCTCTGAGGTGTCCCAGGGCAGTCAGAGGAGTGCAGGCAAGGTGACTTACAGCCAGCAGCCAGAACAGCTCAGCCTGGTCACTGGCTTCCTGGCAAGGGTTGATCCAGTGTAATGCCTTGTGTCTGGTAGATCTCCTTCAGAACCAGCAGAACAGTGTCTTCTGACTCCCTGGAGGAGGACGAGATGGCAGTTAGATGTCAGGACATCTCTGCTGGTTCTGGGGTAGATGGAAGGCTCAGCAGAACTAACTAGAGCATTACAGGCAGCAGCAGAGCTTGCTCACTGCTTCAGCCTTTTGTCTCTGTTGGCTTTAATCATATTCTGCTTACACCCGAGAAGGAGTTGAAGCTGTGGTGGTCATGCAGGAGCTTACCAGTAGCAGAGGTGTCCCTGTAGTGCAAACAAATACTCATTAAAGCTCTCAATGGGCTTCTCCTGCAGCACGTAGTCGATGCGGTTGCCTCCATTCAGCCTCCCCACGTTGATGAGGGGAGCCTCTTCCTTCACTGCTGGGGGCATCTCCTCTGCCTTTGTGTCTGGAGGGAGGAGGAAGAGCAACGTGGCTCAGCCACAGGGCACCAGCAGCCAGGGGAACACAACAGCATCCCCATGCCCTCCCTTCACCCCACTGGGGGCTCTGGCAGAGGAGAGGCAGCTGAAGGCCTTGCTCCTCACCCCTCCCAGGGCTCTTCTCCCTCCTCCATCAGGCAGCTACAGGCAGGGCCACAGCATTTGGAGAGGCAAGTGCCTCTCCAGCTCAGAGGCCATCCCTCTGCTGAGCACAGGCAATGGCAGCAGGGCCAGGGCTCACTGTCAGGGTGACAAGCACCTTGCCGGCACAGCTGCAGGGAGCCCACACTGCTGCTGCATGGGCAGCAACCACTGCTGCAGCCCTGCCTCCCACCACCCCCCCACGTGTGCTGCTGACCTGGCTGCTTCTCTGCAGCAGCCTCTGGCTCCAGCTCAGCCTCAGTGCTGGCTGCCTCCAGGGCTGGCAGGGGAGCTCTGGTGAATGACTGCCAGGCCACCCGCAGCGAGCCCAGCAGATTGTTCTTCAGGTCCACGCTCATCCGGGTCAGCCCTTCCTTCAGCTCTGCAAGGCACAGGGGTCAGGGGAGGGCTGGGGCCACAGCAGCAGCCCCAGGCAGGGCCAGAGGGGCTGCCCTTCCCCTACCTAGGTGCATTCTCTTCCTGCCCTTGTGGTGAGGCAGCAGCATGGGCTCAAACTCCAGGTCAGGGACGATCATGGGCTCGATCCTGTATGCCACTGGGTCAAACTGTGGGCAGGAGCAGGGCAGTGAGCTCATGCTCCACAGCTCTCAGCCAGGCAGCCTCTGCCTCTTGTACCTACAGGGTGGAAGATGTTGAAGAAGCCTTTGCAGGTGGGCAGGCTGTAGTTGGGGTCGATTCGCTTCACTCCTCGCACCGTGAGGAACATCCCGATGGGAGACCCAAAGGCAAAGAAGATGGTGGGCTTGTAGTTCAGCTGAGGATAGTTTGCTGAGACCTAGGAGAGAGGGAGATGGAGACACACTCCACGGTGTGTCAGGAGTGCTGGCTGTAGCAGTCAGCACAGAGCAGAGCTCAGCACTCACCTGCCCTAAGCCAACGTCTCGGTACTGGCAGCTGCTGCTCTCCTCTGGGCTGCCTGGCTCATGCTGAGCTGGGTGCCCAGCCTGGGCTCTGTGCTCCTCACTGTGCCCAGCAGCTGCTGGGCTCTGCTCCTGCAGCAACAACACCAGGAAACCCTGCATCAGCCCACACCACAGCCCAGCCTGTGAGCAAGCAGGGGAGGCAGTGAGCTGCCCTGCATCCCTGCTCCTCCAGGGCCAGCCTTGGAGTCATGGAATTACTCTGGCTGCAAGAGACCTTCCTCAAGTCCAACTGGTGACCAGCACTGCCAAGGATAGGCTTGGCAGCACCTTCCTTCCCCAGCTGACACCTCTCTAGCTGGCAGCACGAGCTTTAGTCTCTGCCACCACTGACGAGTCCTCCCACTCTCTGATCACCCTCACAGGCCACAGGTCAAGGGATCCTGCAGTAGGGTGACACCTACAACACCCAGGATGAGCCAGTGGGAGCTGCCTGAGCAAGGATGGGCCAGGAGTGAGGAGATGGAGGTGCTTGGGCACTGCTCCTACGTGGTGAAGGCTGGTCCTGGTCTGAGAGTGATGGGATGGGACCTGGATGATCAGCAGTCGTGCAGAAGCCATACCTGCATCCCCCTCCTGGAGCTGAGGTAATGGAGGATCTTCATTCTTGGTCCTAAGGGAATTCCCATTTCTTTAAGGTTCTCCTCTGTGCACAAGAACTGGAAGAGAAGCAAAGTGCAGCTGTTGGTGCAGGAGCAGAGGTGAGGCAGGGGTGTGCAGTGGTGCATTTCTGTTCTGCTGCTGCTCTCCTCAGAGGCATTTCAGGAGTGACTCAGGACCAGGGTGGGAGGACTGGGAAGAAAAGCAGGGAGCAAAGAAGAAGAGACAGCAGAAGAGGAGAGCTCCATACCAGTGCCTGCCTGTCCATCTTCTCCTTCTCAAACACATCACAGTACTCAGACAGCTCCAGCTGCTTCAGGATCCCTTTGACTTCCTCAATGCCCTTGTTGCTTGAGCTTGTCCTGGACCCCTGTCAACAAAGCCACCAGGGATCATGCTTTTTTGTCCCCTTATTTTCTCCCATGCATTCTGAAGCCTGTCCCCCTTAGCTGGGGAGTGTGCCCCTGCCCCAGCACAGCTGGGGGGGCCAGCGGGGGCACCCCAAGATCCCTGCAGAGCTCCTACCTGCTGGCTCTGCTCCTCCTCCTCGGGAGCAGCCTTCTGGTTCGTCAGCAGATCAAAGAGGATGAGCGAGCCTAGGAGGCAGACACAGGCAGCACATCAGCACCTCCCGGGCCCAGGGGCTGCTGCCCCGGGAGCTGCGGAGCCCGCGAGGCCTCACCCAGGCTGTGGCCCGCGATGGACACTCCGCCGCGGAAGCGCGGATTGCGGCGCAGGAAGAGCTGGTGCAGGCGATTGAGCTCCGAGGCCACCGTGCCCACGATGGTCTGGCAGTACGTGGCGCTGTTGTAGAAGAACACATCCAGGATCGTGTCGTTGATGAAGTGGCGCAGGCGGTGGATGCTCGGCAGCGTGATCCGCTCCAGGTCCCTGCGGGGAGAGGAGAGAGGAGAGGGATGGAGTCAGGGGACACAGGGGATGCTCGGCAGCGTGATCCGCTCCAGATCCCTGCGGGGAGAGGAGAGAGGAGAGGGATGGAGTCAGGGGACACAGGGGATGCTCGGCAGCGTGATCCGCTCCAGGTCCCTGCGGGGAGAAACGGGAGAGGGGATGCAGTTAGAGAAGAGGGATGGAGTCAGAGAGGGAATGGAGTTAGAGGAGAGAGGGAATGGAGTTAGAGGAGAAGAGGGAATGCACTTAGAGGAGAAGAGGGAATGCAGTTAGAGAGGGAATGCAGTTAGAGAGGGAATGCAGTTAGAGAGGGAATGCAGTTAGAGGAGAGAGGGAACCCTGCCCCAATTCCAAAGCAGAGTGTTCTTTCAGGGAAGGATTGCCACTGTCTCTGAGGACATCATGCTGCAATCCAGCAGGCAGAGCACAGCCCCTGCTCTGTGCCCCAGGCAGGAGTAAGGAGCTTGCCCTTTTCCTCTCCAGGAGGCTACCCTGCCCTCTCCCCTTCCCAGGGCAGTGCAGAACAAGGCACTCTGCTTGCAGAGGCCTTTAGCAAGGTGTTAAGGGTCCATAGCCCTTCCTGATAGCAGCCAGGGAAAGGCAGGAGCCTCTCCTCCACAGCTCCATGGCAGGGGGAGGCCTGGCACAGAGGTGTTCTGTGGGGTCCTGTCCTGCTTCCCCCTGTGTGCTCACAGCAGCCACCAGGACAAGCAGAGGAGGTGGGAGGAGGCTGCCTGTGCCCTCTGCCAGCCCTGTGGGCAGCAGCAGGCAGGAGCTGGCCCTGTGGGACACTTACACATCCACCCCCGTGGAGTGCAGGGAGCTGTGCCAGTTGACAGGCAGGAACTCGACACGGCCAATCTGCTGCTGCTCCTGGGCTTTCCTGAAGTGTGCCTGCAGCATGCTCAGGGAAACACTCCTGAAGTCGTTCACTGCAAAAGAGCAGCAGCCCTCAGGGAGAGCCAGGGGCCTGCAGGGCAAGCCTGTGCCACCAGCAACACTCCCCAAGGTAACAGACAATCCCACCAGGGCCTTCAACCTGCTGCTGCTACCCCAGGAGCTTGACTCTAGCTGCAGGATCAGGGGAAGGCTCCAGAGTTCATTGGCTGTCACTGTCCTGTGACTTTAACACAGCAGGAAGGGAGGGAATTGGGGGCATTTAAACTAAGCAAACCTGCAGCAAAGGTGCCTGCGTTAGAAAGGGAGCCCTAGGGGAGGAGGAGAGCTTGGGGTTACTCAGTTCTGAGGGAGAAAGGCAGGTTTCCTGCATTTCAGATGCTCAGCAGCCTTGACAATAGCTTCACCAGATGAACACAGAGGGGATCAGGCTGCTTTAAAGAAGAGAGAGACCTGGGAGGACCTAAAGCTGTGAAAAACCTGATCTCCCCTGATTTCTGCAAGGTAAATCCTGCCAGGCTTGCAGGTTCAGTCATCACCTCTGCAGGGATGGAGCAACCTGAGCAAAGGACAATGAGCAGCTCAGGCCAGAGCCTTAGAGGAGCCTGAGAGACCAGGATGAGCCTCATGCTCACCTAACCTCCAGATACCTGCAGCTTGGCCATTTCCTGGGCCAGAAGCAGCAGCATCTCTGCTTTTGGGTCCAGAAATCCCTGCACAGGCTGCTGGCTATGGGCTGTTGCCTCTTAGACTGCACCCAGTGAGATTAACCCTCTGGGGCAGCAGACTGAGCAGGTTACTAATGAGTTTAGCAGGCGCAGACAGTTAGTTGGAAGATCTCTATCCAACTGGGGAGCAGCAGCAGGACAGAGGGAGGGGAAGTGGCTGCCCAAGCTTTTCCAGAGGGTAGGACAGAATGGCTTAGGGAGAGCTGCATTCACTCTGCCCACTGCAGGCAGCAGACTGCACCCTGCCCGTCGCCAGTGTGTCAGGATGCTGTGGGCACAGCTGGCCAGCATTTGGCAGCTGAGGCTGCGTGGCTGTGCTGCAGGCAGGGCTGCAGCAGGGCTGGGGCAGCTGCACACCTACCACACTGCACGATGCTGCGGAAGCGGATGTCGCAGGCTGGCCCGATGCCGTGCACCACGAAGACCAAGTGATCGATCTGCTGGGGCTCTCCTGGGGAGGGCAGAGCAGGGCAGGCAGCACAGCTGCTGAAAGCAGGGCAATGCAGCCCCCCCCCCCTCACCTCAGCCACATAACAAACCCCCACTTAGTGCCTGGGCTGAGGGCCTGCAGGCTCGTGAGGTTTGGGAGGGTGGGTGCACTGTTCCAACCATCATCACTTGGTGATTTCTGACCCTTCTGAACTCCCTTCTCCTGTTCAATTCAGTTCTCCACCCTGGGATGGCTCCAGAGTGACAGGACAAGCAGAGGAAGGTGTTCTGTCCCCTGCCTCCCTTCAGCAGCAGTGGAAGGTCCTCACCCTGCCCTGCCCTGCCGAGCACCCAGCCCACGTAGCTGCAGCTCTCAGGCAGCACCAGGTGGAGTTAGCTCTTGTTCTCTCCTTCCCACACACTCTAGCTTGTGTCTGAAGGCATGCAGCATGGCAAATGATGGGGTTGGATGGCAGGAACTGCCTGTCCTCACCACAGGGACAAGTCCTGCAGCTCAGGGACAGCTGGGAGGGGACAGAGCTGAGGCACAGCTGCAGAGCTTGGGAGAACATGTGCCCCAGAAAGTCAGCAGCAGGCAGGTGAGTGATCAGCTCCTGTGTCCCTGCCACAGGAAGAAACTCCTCCCCTGTGAGCACACTTGCCAAGAGCTCAGGGGAGAGCTCAGGCACTGCAGTGCCTTCAGCTCTGCTCCCACAACAGGGCCTGGAAGCTCTGCAGGCTCCCTGGTGCTAGAGGAGCTGCTGAGAACCATTGAGACAGAATTCATTGAAAAGGATCCTGGGAGCCTCTATCTTGAGCAACCAGGGCAGAAAGCAGACTGTGCATCCCTGGCTGGGAGGGAGGGAGGGAGGCAGAAGGAGCTCACCATTGGGGATCTCAGCAGCTATGTTCTCCACTCCTCTCTTCACAGTCCGAGGTCGACCTTGCTCCGTGGGAGTGGAGACCCAATCATCAGAGGTGGCAACAGGCTGGTAGTGCACCATCAGCTGAGAACAAGAGGAGCCTCTCAGGGAGCTGCTCCACACCCCATGGGGAGCAGAGGCCACAGCTGGGGCCACCACAGCTGCTACCAGGCCATGATGGGTGACCATGGTGGCACGAGCCCTCTCTGCACAAAGAGCAAAAGGTCTGTTGGGAAGACACATTGAGGTGTGAGACACACTCTCTGCTGCCATTGCCCTTCAGTCTGGGGCAGGCAGGGGAGGGAATGGCACTGGGACAGAACTGGCTTCTCAGTAGATGGGGTTAAAAGAAACAATACAAAGCCACAGGAGAGGCCTACAGAGAGCTGAAGGGATGTCCTTGCTGGTCAACACAGAGTTCCCCAAGCCCTCCTCACCTTTGGGTTGTGCAAGATAATGACTTCCCTGCTAGGGGACTCTAGTTTCTTCTTCCACTCATCCATGGTCACAGCAATCCTGTAAGCTTCCTAAGGAGAAGAAGAGCCTCTGTGAGTCAGCTGAAGGTATTCTCATGCATTCAAGCACTTGGGACATTCCCCACCCAGCTCACAGCATCTCTTCTCAGGCAGAGCAATCAGCCAGCTCAGGCTGGAGCAGCAGCAAGGTCACTGGGCAGGCAGCTGCTGGAGGCTTTCTGAGAAGCCCCCACTGCAGCAGCAGCAGCAGCAGCAGCAGCAGCAGCAGCAGCAGCAGCAGCCCACCCCAGCAGCTGAGACTTGTGGGGTTTGTACATCAGAATACAGATCCTTGTGAAGATGTGTGTTTTTATACCTCTATCTATGTATGTCTTTGGAAAGACAAGTCTCCAGCCACTGACAGCACTGAAGCCTCTAACACTGCACAGTGTTCTGGGTGTCCTAGCATGGTGATGTCTCCTTCTCCCAGCCACAACTCCCTTGGCTCTGCTGAAGCTTTGAGCAGAGTGAGGACAAGCCAGCTGAAGCCAGAGCAGAAAGGCTCAGGCCAGAACAGAGCAGAGCTGCTAGGGCAAAGGCCCAGGCAAGGCCAGAGCTGCAGGGCACTTCCATGGGGAGCAGAGGTGGCTGGAGAAGGGCAGGAGGAAGGGGAGGCCACCACCTCCAGCAGGCTGGGAGTGAGACAGTGGCCCTGTTTAGTTGTGCTAATCAGCTGGGCCAAAGCCTCTTTGGAGTTCATGTCCTCAGGCCTGGCTGTGGTGCCACTTGCCCCATGTGCAGTTTGGGACAGCACAGGGCCAGTGTTTGACAGCGAGAAGCCAAGATGCTTCTGAGCAGGATGGAAACCAGCAGGAAAGGTTTGTTTACCTCCAGTTCTTCACTGAAGGCCTCCGAGTAGGGGATGTACTTGTTGTCCTTGTCCCCCTTGTAGAACCAGGTGCAGCGTCGCACTGGGGACACCTCCTCCTCCCAGTACACTGCCACACGCTGCCTCCTGCCCAGGTGCACGTCGTACCTGCCCCCCGAGGTGGGCACCACCAGATCCGCCTGGGCTCTCCCTGCAGGAACCAAGGCTTGGCATTAACCACGGCACGACCACGGCTCGCGAGCAGAAAGCTCTACAGCCTGCCAGAAGAGAGGGCTGAGCCTGGAGCAGCTCCTGGGCCAGCAGGCACCAGGGAGTCCGAGCAGCAGACACTGATGTTCTCCACACCCAAGCACAGAGAACAGCATGGCAGGTGTCCTAGGAGAGTCCAGCCTCCCCCACAGGCAGAAGAAGGTAAGATGATGGCATTAAGCCCTAACCTTCTCCCTCTCTAGATCCAGCACAGGCTTACATGCACTCTTCTGCCTCCCTCAGATGGTAAAATGGGAGTTGGTGGCCCTGGAAAGTGCAGTGCTTCGTGTGTGTGGGGGGCAGGACTCTACCTCTCTAAGCCTCTCTAAAACAGAGAACTCCACACAGATCCTCACACAACTCTGGTTCATTCTGCTGCCTCTTGGCTCTGCCAGCAGAGGCCTCGTGCCAGGCTGTGCTCGGCTCGGCTGTGGAGCTGAGGACCAGCAGCACTAATCCACAGCTTCCTGGGAGAGGGAGGATGGGAGCAACCCTTGGGCAATGCAACCCTTGGGCAATGCAACCCTTGGGCAATGCAACCCTTGGGCAATGCAACCCTTGGGCAGTGGGTGGTGGCAGCAGTGATGCTTTCAGCAGCATCCTGGCAGCAGGTGACACACAAGTGATGTGTGGCAGCACCAGGGTCTCACTGCAAGCAGTGCTGCTGAGAGCAGATCCCTGAGGAGCAGGCACAGCACCATGGGTTCAGAAGAGGGAAATGTCCCAGGGGAATTTCTGCCCTCCTGACACTCTCCCACCTGCACCAGAAGGGTGCTCTGCAGTGTGATTCTCTACAATTTCGAGTGCAGATCAAGTGAAGGAGGTCAGACCACTCAACGCATCCGAAGTGCTCAGCTGTTTGTGTATTCACAGCACTACGAGTAGGCACACTGCCAAAACAACCCCCGTTTAAAATTCCCGAGGGAAAATCGTGCATCCCAGCTGGAAGCCATGGATGCATCCTAAGTGGAAGCCATGGATGCATCTAGGGAATTTCCCTCTGGTACCCAGACACAGCTTTCCCAGAGCACACACCTGATGCTCTCCCGGTTTGCTCTCACCAGGCCAGCTCCTTCCAGGAGCTATCAGAGCAGGGAATGGGTATTCCAGAGCAAAGGGCACTTCCAAAGCAGCGAGGCCAGCAGCTGGAGGCACTGCGGGGCAGGGATGTGGGTGGAGGGATGGAGTCGGACCCAGGCAAGCTAATGTCACCCTA
Source organism: Bucco capensis (assembly GCA_013396975.1). Lineage (NCBI taxonomy): Eukaryota > Metazoa > Chordata > Aves > Piciformes > Bucconidae > Bucco > Bucco capensis. The sequence goes on from VWZO01004088.1 coordinate 564,405, forward strand.
CCTGAGCCATGTGCCTCTTCCAGGCGCTCCGAGTCCTGGCTGCTGAAGGGAAGCCAGCGCTCCCTGCCCTCGGTGCCCCGGCAGTAGAACCAGTGCGGCACCACCGCCTCGTAGCCGCTGCCTGCCTCCGGCTCCTCGCCCGCGGCCCGGGGGGGCAGCGCCTGGCCCTGCTCCTGGCTCGACATGACGGCCCTGCCGCGCCGGGGAGGCTCCGCACACCTCCGCAAGCTTCTCGCCTCGCAAGGGCTCGGCGCTCCGCACAGCCCCGAGCCGCGGGGATCGGGCCCGCCGCTGCCCCTCCGCCGCGGTGGCTGCTGCCGACAGCCCGCAGCGGGCTGGCTGCGCCTCGGCCCCTCCGGGAGCTCTTCCGCTGCCTCCTCCGCTAGCTCCTCCGCGGCCCAGCCCGGCCCGGCCCGGCCCGGCGGCAGCGCAGGCCCCGCTCCCGGCCCCGGTACCGCCCAGCGCGGGGCGGAGCTGCCTCCCGGTACGGCCCCGTCACCGGGGGCGGGGAAAGGAGCGGGGCCTGCCTGCGTTCCCTGCCTGCAATCCCTGCTTGTAATCCCTGCCTGCATTTGCATCCCTGCCTGCATCTGCATCCCTGCCTGCAATGGCTGCAGCTCTGGGGAGGCTTGCAGAGCCCTGGCAGCTGGCAGTGCCCGAGTGGGTCTGTGCCCACGGCAGGAGGTGATGCCAGCGCTGCTCAGGAGGTGACATCAGGCAGGTCCTTTCCCCCCACCCCCCCGGGCTGGCTGAGGATGGGCAGAGCTGTGCTGGGTGCTCTGGAGCACCAGCCTCCCACGGGCAGTGTGGACAAACACTTGGGCACAGGGCACTCTGCAGCAGGAACCACGAGATTCTGGTTCACTGTTCGGTTTGGGCCACTGCTGTCTGTGTCTGTTCATTGGGATCTGCTCTATCTCCCAGCAAAGACCTCAGTCCTGGCATTTCACACCACCCAGAGCACAGAGAGCTTGGCCTGGCTGCTCTCTCCTGGCAAGAGGATGCAATAAAACAGCAAGCAAGCATTTGCCTGTCCCAGGACATTCAGCTCTCTCCTGGCTCACCCTGGACGTGGATGTTTTTGCAGGCTGACCACCACAAGTGAGCACAGACACATCCAGCTGGCTGCAAGGGTCAGTCCTGTGCACGCCTGGAATGATGTGGGACCTGTGGGTACCTTCAGGACATCAGCTGGCCATCAGCCCCCAGAGCACATGGTCAGGGCTGAGCCCTTCCAAAACAGAGCCACCAGCCCTGGAGCCACAGCTGAGCACTCAGGAGGTCAGCAAAGCCCAGCACCTCCTGCACAAGCATCCCTGGAGCAAACTCACTGCCTTCATCCCTGTGCTCGCTCCGAGACAGCCTGGCTGCTGCCCACAGCTTCTGGGGAAAGAAGAGACTCTGAGACCTCTTACTTACAAAATAACATTTAAAAGTTGTCAGGGTTGATTCCCTCCTCACACACACAGGAATGAGTCACTGAGCACATTGTGACCAGCAACTTCACAGCAGGCTGAGCCCTTCCCTGCCCTCACTGTGCTGAGCAGCACTGCACCTGCCCTGGGGCCAAGGGCATGACAATTACAAGTGGATTTGTACCCAAACAACCTGGGAAGGCATTTCCAAGCATCCTGCCATTCTGGGTTGCTCTGCTCTGGCATCACTCCTCTGCCTGTAGCTCTCTTTTCCTGTGGCTGAGCTGCAGATGGCCAGGCTGTGCTCCCACACCATGGGCTGAGGACAGAGGAACAGCACGATGTCTGCTTAAGCTGAGGAGCTGCCAGCATGGTCCCTCTGCAGCACTTCAGGGTTGCTTCTTGAGTGCACTAAAGCCAGACCAAGCCCAGGAGGACACACAGGTTTTCGTGGTGAGGAAGCCGAAGCTGAAAATACAGGCAGTGAGTGGCAAGCCTGGAGCCTTGGCCTGTGGCTGCTCGTGCAGGGACATGGGGACCACATCTGACAAGGGTTCTGGCTGTTCCAAGGACTGCTGTGGCTGCAGGAGGCACCTACAGCCTGGGCCTGCTGGGGGGAACTTTGTACAGTGATTTTCTTGCTGCTGCAGAACTCCCTGGAGACCTCTGCAGCACGAGTACCTCGGGTACTCCTGCTTTTGCAAAGCCTGGAACAATCAAGCTATTCAGCTTGCAGCTTCAGACCTCTCANTTTGTTTCATTCTGTGTTTTCAGCTCAGGGCTTATTGCTATTCCATTGTCAACAGTGTGCAGCAGAAGGAGCTGAGATCTAGCAGAACTGAAACTCTTTGGAAGCTCAGCCAGAGGCTGTGTGCCGTGGCTGATGTGCTCTCACAGTCCCTTCCTCTCCAGTTTCTCCAGGATGGCCTGCACTCTGTGCACAGACTCTTTCCTGGCCTGCCTCACGCTCTGCTGCCCTCCAGTCTCCACGCAGTCCAGCTCCAGCAGCAGCTTGGTCAGCAGCTCCTCCAGCAGCCGGTAGGCCTTCTCTGTCTTTCTCCCTACAAACTCATCCACCTCTTGCTCCAGCTGCTCAGCCTCCCCCAGCACCTGCAGGATTCTCTGGATCTCTGGCTGCATGGCTGCAGGGTTGCTGGGAGCCTCCCGGGGCCTGGCCTGGAGCTTGTGGGATGGAGCAGTGTCATAGAGCTGGGGCTGAGCACTGTACTGCACCTTGGCCTTGGCCCTGGCCCTGGCTGGCCTGGCCTCACTCACTGGCCCAGGCTGCTGCTGCTTGGCATCACAGGAGTAGTTGTGCTGCTTTGCACTTTGCTCAGGGTTGTCATAAGCAATATCCTGCAGTTGGAAGGAGAAAAAAATACATCAGTCAGTGCATTTCCCCTCAATCCAAGAGTTTAATCCTCTTCCTGCATTGCCAAGGCAGCACTGAGGGAGCCTGGCAGCAGGTGATCCCATGACTGCTCCGAGGTGTCCATGCCTGGGAGCACAGGGCAGGACATTACCAGGGATCTGGGCAGCATTGGCTAGACTGTCACACACTGGGACATCCCACACAGCATGTCCCCAAGGGCTGGCCCCCTGTGTCCTGCAAGAAGTCCCAGAGAGGAGTCATTTGACTCCTGAGCAAGGCTGGAGAAAGCTGAGATTTACAGAGCTCACCAAATGCATCATTTCCTTCTCTTTTTGGCCTAAAACATTCCTCAGCAGAGGCTGACTGTGCCCAAAACAAGCACTTGAAGAGGAATGCTTGAGTCTACCAGAGTCTGCCAAGTGAGCCACGGGTTAGTCCCACACTGTGCTGCAGGATTCCTGACTCTCTGCTGCTTGAGAGAGAAGAGCTGGACAAGTGAGACAAGTTCTGACTCATCCCATGACCTGCCCTTGGGACATCCAGTATCGCCAGTACCCTTCTGGAATCACAGCTCTGGATTTTGGTCATCTGTGTGCAAAGAGGAGATTTGGCTGGGTACCTGCTGCTTTGTTTCTAGCTGAACTAACTGTGCTCGCAGCAAGGAGCATTCCCAGGGGACAGGGACAGCTCCTGAGGAAAGCTGTGACCACAGCCAGGGCCCAGCTGGAGAAGCACCAAGCATACCTTTGGGTCCCAGGCAGGAGGCTGGGCAGGAGCTCCGCTGCCAGCCCAGGCTGGATGTGATTCCGAGATGAAGGGGTTCCCTGGAGCTGGGGACCACCCGTAACGTGGCTGCACCCCATAGCTGGGGGCGGGCCATGAGTCCTCTGGGGCTCTGGGCTGGGGTGGAGGTCCCTGTGCCGTGAGCCCTGGATTGCTGTCTCCATAGGGATACTGTGGGATGGGCATTCCAGGGGTCTGCAAGAAGAGGGAGGAAGAGGTCACAGAATCCCAGCATGGCTAAGGTTAGAAGGGACCTCTGGGGAACATCTAGCTCAGCAGCTGCACCACATCTGGGCTGGGAATGGCTCTTACCTGTGGTGGGGAGTAGCCAGGAACCTGCTGCCTCTGGAGAGAGGACCCTTCGGGGGGGCACTCTGGTGAGGTGTAGCCCCAGGGGGGAGCAGGTGACTGGGGCTGGTAGATGCCCCTGGACTCGCTGGGGTAGGGGGTCTGGGGGGGTCCCGAGCAGTAGTAGCTCTGTGCCTGTGGCAGGCTGCTGTAGTGTGAGGGGTACGGGGGGCTGTAGGCTCCGTTTGCGTAGGGAGACTCCATCACCTGCAGGGAGGGAAGAGCAGAGCAAAGGTGTTGGGCAGGGGGCACAGGCTCTGATCCACACTAGCAGCAGCCAGGGAAAGAGGACTGGGCCCTTCCTGCAGCATTTCTCTTGGGGTTCCTTCATTTCCAAGATAGACCCAACAAGTAACAGGTCCAGGAGGAGCCAGTCAAGGACTAGGGCACAGTGGGACCAGTGATGCTTTGTCCCAGTGCTGCCAGCTCCTTCCCACTGCTGAGTCCACCAGTGCCACCACTCCTGGGCAACCTTCACTCTGCCGTGCCTGGGAATGGGGAGACGTGGTGGGACCAGCTCCCTGGAGCCCCGCGGTCACACCGGGAGAGGTGGCTCTGTCTGCCGGAGAAGGGCTGGCTCACCGGCAGCGCGGCGATGGTCACAGCCGAGGGTGGCAGCACTTCCCCGGTGATCTTCGCGTGAAATCAACAACTGCCCTAGAAATGTCACCTTGAACTGCGTACGGAGGGAAAACTTTATCCCGTTCACCGTTTTATGTGGTTTTGAAGCGCTTAAAAACCTTCCCAACCCTGGTGGGGTTCGAGCAGGTCCTGAGGGTGATGAGACCCTTTGGGGCATCAGCTGCTAGAGCACAGGTGGGGAAATAAACCGCTTAGGTCAATCAACCCGATCGGTAACTCAACCGGCAGGTGGTAGGAGGTGAGACTCCAGGTCCGGACAGCAGCTCGGGGTTCGGCTCGGTCTATCCTGGGGAAACCGGTACCGGCGGCGCAGAGCTGCCCGGTCCAGCCCGCTGCGTGCCCCCGCCTCTGCCCCGCCACGGGTGACGGAACCATCCCGGTCACATCCGTAACGCAGCGAACTCGCGCTGGCGGCGGAGGCAGAGACAAGCGCTGCAGCCCTGCCCTGCCTGCCCCAGGAGGGACGGCCCCGCGGGGCCCGGAAGCCCCAGGGCCGGGCAGCAGGGAAATTCCATCCCCNGCCAGTCTAATCCAGGACATCGACAGTGAGTGTCCTGCCCCTGTTCCTGGGGCGGTCGGTAACTCCCGTTCCCCGTAGGGTCTGGTTCTCCCATTCGCCGTGGATGCTGCTCCCCGTGGGGTCTGGACCTCCCAGTCCCTCGTGGCGCTGCTGCAGGTGCTATCCTCGCTCCGCTCGGCGCTGCTGGGACAGCTGAGCCCACATCCCTGGTTAGCTCAGGCTGTTTCGGGAGTGGGGGGTGCTGGTGCCCACTCGTGCTCGTGGCTCATCCTCCTCCCGCTTCCCTCTCCCGCAGAGAAGCACCTGGTCCTGCTGCGGGACGGACGGACACTCATCGGCTACCTGCGCAGCATCGACCAGTTCGGTAGGGCTGCTGGGGGGTCCGGAGGGGGCTGCGGGGGGTTCGGATGTGCTCCGGTACCAACTGAGGGCAGGGGCCGGCGGGGAGGAAGAGGAGGGAGAGGACAGTCCTGTGATGCCTGCTCACATGAGCTGGGCAGTGTTCCTTTCCCAAAAGAGTGGGGAAAAGGGGAGTTGGGAGCTGGTCAATGCCCTTGGTGACCAGTTCAGAGGAGCCACCAAGTGCCACCACTGGTCAGGACTTTCTGCCTGGCTGGGGTGAGATGCTCTTCAGAGCTGGAAAGCACGGTTAAATACAGATTTTCTCTCTCTCTGTTGATCTCTGCAGCAAACTTGGTGCTGCACCAGACTGTGGAGCGCATCCACGTGGGCAAGAAGTATGGAGACATCCCTCGAGGCATCTTTGTTGTGAGAGGGGAGAACGTGGTTCTGCTGGGGGAGATAGTAAGTAAGCAGCTCCTGCTCCATCACCTCCACTTTCTGATGGGACTCATGGAAGATATGTGGCCACGAGCTCACCACAGTCCATGGGCTCCCCTGGAGCAGACCATCATGTGTATGTGCAACTCTGTGACTGTGACCCTAGGAGAATCCAAGTGTATACAGGACTGAGTTCCTGGGCTGCCTTTGAGCTAGTAATCCCAGCTCTTGGGTGACAGTCCCTGCCATGGCTCAGCTGCTCACCAAGATCCATCCTGCTCCAGCAGCTTTGGCAAGAATGATGGAGCATGTTGTGTGTGGCACAGCAATACTTGCCCTCCCCAGGAGCACAGAGCCTGGCCATGCACCTTAGGAAGTGCTTGGACATCAGTGAAGCCACACGAGAGGGGTGTGCATTTGTGTCCTGGTGCAGATCCTCTCCAGACCTTTGCTGTCCCTGCTGGCTTTTGGCCCCTGCAGCCTGGTGAGATTGGCTCAGCTGAGGTGATGTCCATTCCAACCATAAGGGTTCTGTGATTGTAACCAGGCTGCTCTCTTGCAGGACCTGGAGAAGGAGAGTGACACCCCTCTGCAGCAGGTGTCCATCGAGGAGATCCTGGAGGAGCAGAGGGTGGAGCAGCAGGCCAGGCAGGAGTCAGAGAAGCTGAAGGTGCAGGCACTGAAGGAGCGAGGCCTCTCGGTGCCACGAGCAGACACCCTGGACGAGTACTAACCCTGCTGCCCCCTGGACCTTCCCCCTGCAGCAGGGCCAGGGGTGCTCCAGGACCCAGCCAGCCCTGGGCACATCCCTTTGGAAGGGTGGGGGTTATTTTCAGGTTGTGTTTGCTGTGGCACAGGTAACTGTCTGTGTACCATGCCCTTAGTTCCTCCTCGTGAAGGAGGAGAGGAGGTGTTGGCTGCCTGGCCAGGTGTGCCAGGGAGTACCACAAGCCTTTCTGTTCAGGAGGCAAAGCTCCTGCTCCTTTGGGTTTGTCCTTCTCAAGTGACTCTGGGTGAGAGTTCTCCTTGACATGTAAATAAATCCTTGGTCTCAACAACAATGGTTTTATTTGGGACCTCATCTTCCTCATCCAGAATGACCACCCTCACCCTCGGGCCACCTCTCATCCCCACTGGGTGCTGTGCAGGAACAGGACCTTTAGTCCTGCCATGGGGTGGGAGAGATCCCTCTCTCCAGAATTGGGGCAGGACCTGAGTACCTCCTACACCTTAACAAGGGCTGCTGGCTCCCTGCTTCTCCCAGCCCAGCTGCAGCTGCTCCTCTGCCCCTGAGGCCATTAATTACAGGCTGAGCCTATAATGACAGGCTGATGAAGAGCTGCTGTAGCTGGGCATTGGCTGCACCTGAGTCTCCAGCAGCTCCTCACCTCAGTGCCCTGGAGGAGCTGCAGCAGGTAGGAGAATTCTTTGTGTTGAGCTCATCCTGATGTGATTTGGTGACACTGTTGGGTTGGAGCCTTCATCTGCAGCGAGTGGCAGGGGCAGTGGGTACCCTGCCTGCGGGTCTGGGGTCTTGTCTCTGGTGGGGAGGAAGGGTGCTCTGCTGCTGGGGGTTGGTGCCCCCAGCCCCTGAGAGGGGTTCAAGGAGCACACAACCCCCCCAGGCAGGACGGTGCTGGGGATTCCTGCCGCAGGCTGCGCCCTCCCGAGCGCGGGGCTCGACGCTGCCGCTTACCTAAGCCGTGACGGCAGGCGGCCCGTGATGTCACGGCGGTGACGCAGCTCCGGGGGCGGTGGTTGCGGCGGGAGGTCCCCGGCGCGCGCTGGGGCCAGGGCCGGGCATGGTGTCCGGGCGGTGGGGCTGCTCCGCTGCCCCCTCCCCTGCCCCTCATGGAGCTGGAGAACATCGTAGCCAACACTGTTCTGCTGAAGGCTCGCGAAGGTACCGCGACCCCCATCCCGGTACCGTCCCGTTCCCACGCTGCATCCCCGCTCCGCTCCCTGCAGTTCGCTCTCAGGCGGCCCCGGGCACCCCTGCCGTGAGCACCCCGGGACCCTTCAGGCGGGGTGGTGGTGGGCGACAGGGTGAACTCGTCCCGGTTGGCATCGCCGGGCTCCCGGGAAGGGATTTGTGCCGTGCCCGGTGTCGTGGGCCGTGTCTGTCTGTCTGTGCCACCCGCAGACGCAGAGGATTCAGAGAGCAATTGAGATGTTTCCCCAGCGGCGCCGCAGTGCCCGAGGCTCCGGACGCGGGTCCGTCTGCCTGCTCCTCTGTCTCTGTGCCCACGGGACGCGTCTGGCACGGACAGAGCAAAACTTTGCTGGTGCCAGGGTGGCTTGGTGCAGGCCAGAACGAAACGGGAGCTGCTGGGACACCGCGGAGCCAGGCTGGTGCCTAGTGGTGCCGCTGGCCTGCTTGGAGCCCTGCTGGCAGCTGGGCCAAGGCTTGGGGGGCAAAAGGCTGCGAGTGTCCCCGCTCCGAGAGCAGAGCTTGGCACAGTCTCAGGGCAGTGCAGGAGCCTTTGTTTGCTTTTGGTTTCCTCGGGAAAACCATCACCCTCCTCGCTGAACCTTTGTGACCCAAGAGCAAACAGTGCTGAGAGCTACCAGGGGACAGGGCTGCTGCTGCTGTGGGGCAGCTCTCTGCCCCCTCCTCATCCCCTGAACCCCCCAGAGTCCTTGTCCCTGAGCAGGCAGAGGCCAGGCTGCTACAGCTCTCCCGTGCTGGAGGAGCAGCTCAGGGGGTGATAAGGAAACCAGATGTTTGGCCCCAGTGGCACTCGCTCCCCAGACCTGGACTGGAGGCAGGAGCCTGAGCAGCCCAGGCGCAGCCTCCTGCAGAGACTCTTCCGGCACCAGGTGAGGCAAGGGAGCTGTTGGATTTGGAGGGGGAATTGCCCTGGGCTCTCCTAAGGCCCCTTTGGCTCTCTGTCTGTCTCTCACAGCCAGCTGACCCCAGCACGGGCACCCCACCCCCCCCCACCCGACTGCCATCAGCTCCCAGCCTCCCGCAGACCAGGCCACCTGCCAGAGCCCAGCCACGGCTCCAGCACCTTCCTGACCTCTCCCCTTTCCATCCTAGGGGCAACTCCCCCGGGCCCCTGTGGGGTTCTCTGGGGATGCTCTGGAGGCAGAATGCCAGGGTGGATGGATGTGGGATGGCAGCATGGGCGGGGGGGGGATGGAGGGGCAATGGAGCCTCACCCAGCTCCCCAGGGCACATCCAGCCTGCTCCTGGCCGTTCCCACTGTGGGATCACCCTCCAAAAAACCCTCCCAGCTGCTGCCAGGGCAAGGGGACAGGGCAGGGACCCATTTCTGCTGCCTTTGAGCCTGTTATCTTATCACCAGCTCGGTGTGTGACCTCTGTGGGCAAGGGGGGGCTCTGGGTTTATCTCTGCTCTGCAAATAGAAGCAAAGGCAGCCTTGGAGGGGGGGGACACCCCAGCTGCCCCCGGCCCTGCTGCAGCAGGAGGGACAGGGTCACCCCGACAGAGCCCACCCCTCCCAGGCAGGGCAAGCAGCCTTCCCCCTCCTGCTCCAGCAACATGGGATGGGCTCAGAGAAGAGAAAGAGCTGTGTGGTGACTTTGCGGGGGGGAGGGGGCGGGTCAAGGGCCTGGAAGGGGCTCTCTCAGTTCTTTTCCCTCCTCTAGCATTTTCTGCCTCCCCTGTGCCCGTGGGCTATGTGTGGGAGGGTGCTGGGTGCCCAGCCCAGAATTGGGGCCATGGCATCTTCCTGGGTACCCAGGCAGGATGCAGCTCAGCATCCCCAGTTTGGCAGAACCTGGCTGGGCATTGCTAGCCAAGGGTCCCGATGGGTCCAGGCAGATCCCAGCTGGGGCTGGGGCCTCATCCTTCCCTGAGCAGGCCAGTGGTGCTGGAGCACACATGGATTCAGCCAAGTGGAGCAGCCATGCTCCCTGCTTCCCAAGGGAGAGGAGCCTTCCTGGTGCCCAAGGTAGGTGCTGGCACACAGTGCTGCTGGCATGGTGCTGGGCCCAGGGCACTGCCATCCCTTCCCTCACAGGCTCTGGGGGTGCAGGACAGCATGGGACCCCTGGGCAGTGCCTGGAGGAGATCCTGAGGTGATGTCAGGAGCTAGTAAGGGTCCTGGGGGTGTCCCACTTAATCCCAACCCTCCCTGAGGGTCCTGGGTGCTTTTTGGGCACAGCTTCCCAGCAGGCTGTGGATCTCCACATGTCTCTCTGGACACTCCTGGAGTGTTTGCTGTGTGCTGTGGCACAGGCTGACTGTCCCCGTGTCCCCTCCTGAGGGGTCTGTGCCCCCCCCCCAGCCCAGGAGCCTCTGCCCAGGCTGTTTTGGTTTTGCTGCCAAACAACAGGATGTCCTTGTGCCGAGGCCTTGTGCCTGGGAGCTGCTGCTCCTCTGGGATAACAACTCTGCTGGCAGGATGGCAGCAGGAGCTTCTCACCCTGCCACCCCAGGGAGTTGGCAGTGCTGGGGGGCTGCAGGGGGGCTGCACCATGCCTGTGGCTCTCACCTGCTCCTCCCTGGCACCACAGACCCACAGTGCTTGGGGGGTGTGTGTGGCACAAGCTCCCAGCAGCAGCTCAGAGATTCCAGACCCTCCTGATCTTTCCTCCTTCTGTGTGCAGGGATGTGGGCAGTGGGTGGGTGAAGCCCAGCCCCAGGGAGCTGGGAATCTCCTCTGCAGCACTCAGCAAGCAGCAGCATGGCTCTGGTGGGGATTTCCCAGTCAATAGTTGGGAAGAGGATGGTGCAGCTTTTGGCTTCCTTCTGGTCCCCCCAGCACCTCCATCCAGGGACATGAAGTGTGCATCGCACGGGATGGAGAGGAGCAGGAGCCTTCCTGGAGAGCAGGTAGGCCCTGACTCCTATCCCAGGGCTCAGGGTGGGCTGGGGGAGGTGAGGGGCTCCCTGGGGCCGGCACAGCCAGCCTCTGACCTCCCCCTGGGCCAAGCTGTTGCGCCAGCAGGGAGGAAGGTCAGGCTCCTGGCAGGAGGGGCGAGGGCTGACGTCAAAGGAAGCAGCTGGTGATTCATGGGTTCTGAGGAGTGCTGGGCTCTGGGGCTGTAACTCATCCCAGAAATGTCATTTCATCCTTGAGTGTTATCACTGCTCAGCCATTGCCCACTGGTCCCAGCCCGGGGCGGATAGAGCAGCCTCAGGGAGGTAGGGGCTGCCCCTCACTGCCAGTGAGGCCTCAGTGCCTTAGGACACTTAATGTTCAGCATGATGTGGTCTGAACAAGCAGCTGTGTTAGAGTGGGGAGAGCTCTGCACCATCCACAGCAGCCTTGTCCTTGTGGGATGTGCAGGAAGCATCCCCAGAGCCCTGCCCCTCACAGCCATCCTGGGTGCCCACCAGTGCCATGCTGTGTGTTAGTGAGTGCCAGTGGTGCCCAGAGGTTTGCTCTTGTGCAATGTCACCCCAGGCAGGGCTCTGGGGGGGGGGAATGAGCTGTCCTAGTTCTCGGGTCTGGTGTTAGGTGAGGTTGGATTGAGCCTGGCTGCAGGGTGGGTTTGCCCTGAGATGGTGTTGTGTGTCATTATCCATTGTTCTTTGCTGCTGCCCTCCACCGTTATCCATTGTTACCTGTGCAGGGGCAGCTTTGCTGTGCACCCCAGCTCCACGAGCCATGGGACTTGTCTCCAGCAGAGGGGACAAAGCACCACAGGGGCTGGGCAGGGGATGCTGCAGCTCATTTCCTGCCCTCAGCTCCCTGCCCCATGCCTGGGGCTGGCTGGGCTCTGGGATGGGCTCCAGCACACATCCAGCCTCCCATGTGCAGTGCCCCACAGCCACGGCAGCTGTGCCAGGAGCTGCCTCTGGCCTTGGCCCTGCTGTGAGCAATGGCTCTTATCTGCCAGCTGACAAGCCAGCATCCTTCAGCAGCTCTACTTAAGGCTGAGCTCTCAGAGGGCTGGGGCAGAGGAAGACTCAGCCAGCAAGAGATCCAGCCACGGCCACAGCTCTGTGTGCACCAGGGAGATGCTGCCTGCTACCTCCAAGCTCTGCGCTGCCATCTCCTACCGACACCTGCGCAACATGACCGGTGAGGGGCAGGGGCTGGCAGGGGGATGGGGGCTCTGGGGCTGCTCTCCTCACCCCATGCCATGTTGCTGGCTGGGGTTTGTGTTTGGCTGCTGGGGCTCGCAGGGGGATGGCTGCATGCTGCTGGCTGGGGAGGGAGGCTGGAGGCAATGCTCCCACTGGCTGCAAGGATTTTATTCATAGAATGTCCTGAGCTGGAAGGAACTCATGAGGATCATTGAGTCCAACTCCTGTCTGTGCATAGGACAACACAAAAAATCAGTGTCTAAGAGCATTGTCCAGATGCTGCTGGGATTCTGTCAGGCTTGGTGCTGCTCCTTAGGGAGCCTGTTCCCTAGGAGAACCTTCTCCTAGTATAAAACCTAACCCTCCCCGGCACAGCTTCATGCCATTCCTTCAGCTCCTGCACCTCCTGAGGAGGCAATGAGTTCTCCCCTCATATGGTCTATAGATTCCTGGCAAGGGGAAGCTCTTGTACTCCATGTCTACAGCCTTTCCTTATCCCTGCTCCTGGGTGTGTTTAGGCTGCAGTAGAACTGTAGCAGGCTCTCTGGTGCTGGTGGCTGATGTGCTCTCTGCTCGCAGGGCTCAGGAGACAAGCTGCTGTTGCCATCAGCCAGGAGCTGAGCAAGCTGGCCTGCCGCAGCCCGGGACACGGCACATGGATCAGCCAGGTCCGCAGGAGGAGCTCCTTGCTCAGTAAGTGACCAGCAGCCAGGGCTCTGCCCCTCTGCTGCCTGGTGACCATCATGGGTCAGGGCTTGGGAAGGTGGCTGGAGGAGAGCCTGCTCCTGAGTAGCCTGTGCTTTGGGCAGAGGCAGGCGAGGAGGGAGCTGAGTTTGCTTCCCTGAGTGCCGAGAAGTGTATGTGACGTAGATAAAGCTTATCTGGCACTGGGGGATCTGAGTCAGCTGCTCCCTGCTGTGCAGGCTCAAGGCTGGAGGAGAAGCCCTTCAGTGAGATGGAAATGTCTTACATCAAGCAAGGAGAGGAAGCCCTCCAGAAATCCCTCAGAATCCTTGAGGACCAGGATGGCTGGAAGACAGAGACAGTGGTGGTAGGTGCTGTGCTTTGCAGCAGGCTGGCTCTGTCCCCCAGGAGAAGCCTGGGATGTTAACTCTGCTGTCCCTGCCCAGGCTAACGGGGACAGAGTGCTGAGCAAGGTGCTGCCGGAGGCAGGCAAGGTGTTCCGGCTGGAGGTGGTGCTGGAGCAGCCTCTGGACTCGGTGTACAGCGAGCTGGTGGACAGGATGGAGCAGATGGGAGAATGGAACCCCACTGTCCAAGAAGTCAAGGTAGGAGCAGAGCACACCTCAGGCAGGTCTCACACGTGTGTGCTGCTCCAAGCAGCACGGGAGGGGAAGGGCCAAGGAAGCACTTTGCCTCTCTGCTGGAGCACAAGGATTTCTCCACCATTTCTGCAAACTTTGATCTCCTTCCTGCTGCAGACACGGAGCTTGTTCTGCAGTAAGCACACTGCTGCTGCTTATGCTGCAGGAAATGCACTTCCCTGCAAGGGAGCAGCTAAGTTTGTTAACTTGCTAGAGGAGAAGTAGCCCAGCACCCAAGAGGCAGGGAAGGGTGTGCTAGTATTTCACAGCTTGTCTGGACTAAGAGCAGCAGAAAGAGAAATAGCTTCCCTTCTCCCTTTCTGCACTCTGGGGTGAAGCAGGTGTGTTTTCTCCCTGCACACCCTCAGTTTTTGCCAGAGGATGTATTTAACCTCCAGTCACCAGAGCTGGCTGTTACTGTGCTTGCAGTAACTGCTCCCTGTTACCATTTTACCCCTGACCTGCCCAGATTCTGCAGAAGATTGGCAAGGACACAGTGATCACCCACGAGAAGGCAGCAGCTCCTCCTGGGAACCTCGTGGGGCCGCGGGACTTTGTGAGCGTGCGCTGCTCCCGCAGACGTGGCTCCAGCTGTGTCCTGGCTGGCATGGCCACCCAGTACGGAGCAATGCCTGAGCAGGAGGGCTTCATCAGGTGAGGACCTCCTGACGGGCTGGGGTACAGTTCGGGTGGGCCCAGAGGCACTGGCTTTAGCTCAGGAGCTCCCTGTGCTCGTGATGCTGTTGCCTCACTGCTGCCCCTGTCCTGTGCAGAGCTGAGAATGGCCCCACCTGCATGCTCCTGCGCCCGCTGCCCGGCAGCCCCTCGCACACCAAGCTGACCTGGCTGCTCAGCATTGACCTCAAGGTGAGTTCTGCAGCTAACCTCCTGCAGTCAAAGCATGGGTGGGCACTGGAGGCACCTTCCCCTGACAGTTTGTCCCTGCTTCTCTGCAGGGCTGGCTGCCAAAGAGCATCATCAACCAGCTCCTCTCCCAGACCCAGGTGGACTTCGCCAAGCACCTGCGGCAGCGCCTGGGCAGTGAGGTGCCTGGGAGCTGCTGACCCCCCAGGCAGGGCAAGGGGACAGCCCCTGCCCCTGAGGCAAGGCCTTGCAGAGGAGACACCTCTCACTCAGACATAGTTTCAACAAACAGAGCTTTATTGATTGATACTAAATAGCTAGGCAGGGCCCAGGAGCCAGGCTGGCCCAGCACACACTCACCCAAAACTGGAGGCAAGTCCTGCTTGTGCTGCTCCACTCAGGCCCCTGTGCCCTCCCTTCAATAGACATAAAGCTTTAAGGAGTGGTGTCTGCTATTAAAGGCCTTGGCTAATTAGTTAGGAGGGAGGTCCCAGCCCCCTCCCAGGAGAGGCAGGAGGATCAGCACCTGGCCAGTGGGGCAAACTTAGCACTTACCTCCAGTTCTTCCCCCAAACACAAACACAGCACTTACCTGCAGGTTTTATTCCCTCCTCCCCCTGTGAAGCAGCTCTAATTTATTTATCCTGAACAGACACAGACAGTGTCCAACTATTTATTCATAGCCAGCTCTGTAAGGAGGAGCATGGGCAGGAGGCCCTGGTCTGGCAGTGCAGGGAGCAGGAGAGCTTGAGTGTAGCTACTTGGAGTTGAAATCTCACTCATGACAAGAAAAAATAAACCAGAATGAAGAGTAAAAGCCTTTATTGTCAAACTGGTTTCCAGTTTGTAGGGAAATAAAATCCAACCCCCCAGAGCTTGGCCAGCAGCCCCAAGGTCAGTGGTCCATGCAGCAGTCCTGTCCCAGCACTGTCCTGTGGGACAGCCAAGCAGAGCTGAGCAGCAGTGGTGCTGCTGCAGCACAGCAGGCCTGCTGCCCCCAGCACAGAGCCATCCCCTCCCCCAGTGCCTGCTGCCTCAGCTAGCTCCACTGCAAACAGCACTGAAGACACCAAGAGATGCCCACAAGTAGCACAAGACTGACTAGAACTGCACTGCCTGAGGCTGCAGCAGGGGACAGACAGACACAGCACCTGCCCTGGCTCCAGGCTCTCTCCTCGTGCTGACTGATGCCTCCTCCTCTACAATAAAAGCCACTGCACTGGAGCTCTCCTGTGTCCTCTGAGTGTCCCTTAGGGCTCCCAGGGTGGGCTTCGTCTGCCATCGACCTCTGTCTCCACGTGGTAGAGGACATCTGCCAGCGTGTGCTCCACCACAGCTCCCCAGCCCATGTCACTCATCTGGGGGGGGGAAGGAAGCACACTTAGCTGCTAGGACAGGACAAGGAGTGCTTGGCCTGGCTGGACAGCAGCAGCCCAGCACTGCTTCCCTCCTCAAAACAGGAGTGGGGGCAAGGAAAACTTCCAAGAGTTGCCTTAAACAAGAATTCAGCCTTTGAGAGAGCTAGGAAGTGACCACAGGCCAACAGGGACTTCGGATCACTCCAGAAGAACAAGGCAGCACCTACCACTTGAATTAAAATTTAGCCTAACAGATCACTTGGTTAAATTTTAGCTCTCTGGCCTTACAATCCTCTAAGCACAATGACTGAGGAGGACAGATAGAGGCTTGCTATAGATCAAGTGTCACCCCAGAGCCACCTCTCAAGCTTCCCCTGCTACTCACCGGCCGGTAAGGGATGTCTCTGGGTGGGTACTTGAAATATGGCCCAAAGTTTATAGACACCTGGGGAGACAGCTGCCATCAGAGCCAAGACAACAACCACACTGCTTCAGGCTGCAGTCCTTACTCCCTCCTCCCCCTGCTCCTGCTGCAGGAGCACAGGAACAGCCTTGGCAGGAGAAGAGAGGAGGGTCAAGCAGTTTGCTCAAGTCCCAGCACAGCCCCACTGAAATCATTCCACCTTTCCCCTTCCCTGCTGGACACAGCCCAGAGTACCCAGGCTGCTACTAGCACTGGAACACACTTGGCTGCCAGAGGTGTGCTACCTACCGTGCAGCCCTTGTACAGGGAAATGGCAGGAAAATAAACCCCTTCAAAGATGTCTTTAAAGGCAACTCCTTGGTTGGCACCATTCTTGAAGAATATGATCTGCAAAGAAAAAGGACAAAGTGCTTTGTTGTTTGTTTTTCTCCTGACCTTTGGTGAACTGTGAAGTGATCCTCCAGAGGCAGCTGAGGCCAGACAATGGCTCCATCCCAGCACTCACACCACTGCCAAAGGGCACAGCTGCTTTGCTGAGGGAACCTTTCGTGTTGCTTTCATAGAAGCAACAATAAATAATCACCAGCCTCACTTTGTGCCCATTAAATGCAAGCAATTAATAAGGACAAGCTAGGCTCCACTCTCCTGGAGTTCTGCACTCTCTGCCTCCCAACACTGAGCTCACCTGGCTCCCAGGTGCCTGCTTGAGGCTCTTCTCTGCTTTGTCCACAAAGTCCTTCTCTTCAAAGTACAAGTAGCTCTTGAATTTGATCAAAGCCTGAAATGCCAGAAAACAACCTCTCAGAAGCCACAAAACCTGTTCCCTTCAGTGCCAAGAGGCCTGCTTGGGGCCAGGTGTGCCTGCTGCGTCAGGGCACCCACGAAGAGCCCAACATCTGAGAACCAGGATGAGAAGAGGAACCACCTCTGGGTGCTTCTGTGTTCTTGAGATCACCACTCTGCACCTCTCCAGCTGCAGAAGCACACTGGTACCCAGAGGTAGGATGGGAAGGCTGCACCCACAGAGGACAGAAGTGAGACTAGAGCAACCCCATTTCCACTCCTCCCCCTAGCCAAGCCTTAATCTGATCAGGAAGCCCACAGCTCACCTTGTCTTTGTAAGTGTCAGGCAGTGATTTGGCAGTCTCAGTGTCTTCTGGGAGGCTGATGTAAAATCCCAGTACATCCCCCTGTCCATAGCCAGAGGAATAGTGTTTCCCTATGGACTGGTGAAACTTGGTTCCCTTTTTGCTGCGCCAGGAGTAACTGAACTTGTCATATCCCAGAGGTGCCTGGAGGTTCCCTGTGGAAAACAACATTTCTGCATCAGCAAACAGGTGGAGCAGGAGCACCTGTGTGTGTCCCACTCCAGGATGACATTTGGCTAACAAACACAACTGCCATTAGTACAAATGCACTGACTACAGTGTTAAGCAAGGCCAAGCATGCAACAGCAGGAAGGATCCACCCAGACTGCAGCTCTGCACAGCTCAGATCCCCTGCAGGATCTAAATTACTGGGGAAAGAAATACAGGAAGCAGCAGGACTCCATGCTAAGAAAGCCCTGGGCAGCTATTTACCTAGTGGCTGTGACCAGCCCAGCCTGGCAGCTGTGTCTGGAGGCATCTCCTCCATGGAGATCTCGAAGTACCAGGCTCCCTTCCGCACGCCGTGCGAGGCTCGGACCATGGAGTAGCCCTTCTCCCCCACCACAGTCAGCCTGTCATCAGAGATCTTCAGCTGAGGGGCTGGGGGAGGAGAGAAGGTGATAAGCAGCAGTTCATTTGCCATTTCTGACACGTGCTGATGCCAAAAGCAAGAGAGAGAAGTGGATTTCCTATTTGCACCCCTTGCAGCAAGGGCAGCTGCACTGTCAGGTTACTGCAGGAGCAGAGCTGCACACACGAGCAGCAGCCCCTCAGCAGCTGGCTACCTCGGTCATGCAGGGCCAGGAGCACTCGTTCGTAGAGGCAGGCTCTGTAGAGGTCCCCAGGAATAGGCTTCCCTGCCCAGCAGTCCAGCTCCAGCTTCTCGGGGTCGGGCGCGTGGGGGTCTGGCTCAGCCAGGATGTAGCGGTAGCCATCCTTGTTGAAGGGATGCTCCAGGGGGTAGCCGTGGGGGGGCAGGCGCTGGGCAGAGAACAGGGGGTCACTGCAAGACACAGACACCACAGCTTGGCATCTCCTGGGGGCTGTACTTCCCTCAGCTCGAGCCAGGGCAAGCTCTTGGGGCTGTCCCTGCAGTGCTCACAGTCTGCCAGCTGCTCTGCTGCCAGCAGACTGAGCCAGGGGAGCACAGTCACCTACAGAATGGCTCTGTCATCATCCAGTCCTAGCCTGTCACCTCTCAGCATCACAGGCACACAGCATGAGTCCCCAGACAGAGCCCAGCAGGTGAGGGCTGCAAGGGACCTCTGGGATCACCTAGCCCAACTCCCCTGGCTCCAGCAGGGATCACCTCCAGCTGGGTCTGGATTCTCTCCAGATCCACACCTCTCTGTCCAGCCTGGGCCAGTGCTCTGCACCCTCACAGCAAACAAGTTTATGTTTAGAGGGAATAAGCAGGAGGCAGCTTCAGGCTCTAAAAGCTAGGCCCTCCCTCTGGGCAGCACAGCCCAGCTCGCTGGAGCTGCTCACCATCAGCTTCCCCCCTACCTTCTGGTCTTCTTGGCTGTGCCCGTGGTGCCTCCATCCTGCTGCTTGCGCTTGGCTCCGCGGCCCTTCCCACTGCCTCCTGCAGCAATGCCTCCTGGGCACAGAGAGCACAGTGTGTGACACAGCTGATGGGCACACAGAGCCCCTGAGCATGGCATCTCCACCAGTAGCTCAGGAACCTCCTTCCACAGCTACACGTGGAACAGGCTCCCCTGAAAGCAGCACAGCAAAACCCAGAGCTGCTGTGCAGCTCCTAGGTGAGATTCACCCACAAAATGAGCTCAGCTCAAGCTTTTAAGGGGAGAACTCAGAAGGATTGGATCTGCCATCCAAAGATCTACAGCCAGCAGCACTGGGATCCCCCTCAAAGGCATTACTGTTTGCCTTCATGGAGATGCCAGCCACAGTTCCAATTCATTCCTGCAAAAAGCAGCAGAAAATCCAACCTAGAGCTCAGCACCCCAGGGACAGGCTGACACCAAGAAGCACTTCACACTAAATTCCCATCTACAAACTAAAATACACCTAAGTTGAGGAAAAATGAGAAGCAATAGAGGTGTTTCTCTTCAGTATCACCAACACCAGTGCTAGAGCTGCACAGCAAATCATTGTGTATTACAGCATCCAATTGTCACTCATAAAGTTCTGGCAGAGGAAAAGCTTCATGCCAAGTGTAACCAAACTAATCCCAGGCTACAGGCTGAACACATTCAATTGCATCTGCATTTTATCACGGCAGGATCTTGGGAAAGATCACTCTTGATTTACAAGGAGAACTATAAGCTCCAGCCTTTGTGGGTACTGCAGATAAACACCTGTATGAACCACATTGTGAGTCATCACTAAAACCACAGTGAGCTTGGAGAGGCCCAGCACTGCCCCCCCAGGGGGAGGCTTCACACCATATTCTGCACACACATGACACGACTGCAGCAGCATTTGCTAGTTTTAGGGCAGACAAACATTTAGGCTCTGCAGTTTGTCTGACATCACTCACTTGCCTGAACCATCACAGATTCACTTGTTTAGGCATGAAGGTAGAAAACTATAACAAATCAGGCCAGATCATGCAAAGTAAGAATAAACAGAGGTGAAAAGGGAACTTTCAATCAGTCAGGTTGGGCAGAATATGATTACAAGCTTCTAACTGCTACAGATTGAAAGGTGCAGTTGTTGGTTTGTATTACAGGATGATTGCAATCACATCAGGGCACGCTTCTCAGCTCTAATTGTCTGTAGCTTCTAAGGTAATTGAGCATAAAAAGCTTTGCAAACAAGAATACTTAAGGTTTAGAAGCTGAAAGGCAAATATTCACCTCCCAAAGAGGCTCCACCTGTAAGAACAGAAGTGGCACCACATATTCATCAACCTTCCAGAAAGTAAATAAAACCCAGCCAGTGCATGAAATGGACACAAAGCAACCTGAGGCACCTAGCACCCTGTTTCAGCAAGCCCCAAGCACCTGCTGACAGGAACTATGTGATGTGTTTAACACACAACAGTGTGGCCTTGTGCCCAAAGAACTCTCCTGGCAGCTCAGGTTACTGCAGTAGGGTTAGCACAGGTAAGCCCAGAGAGCTCAAAGCTGTCCCCACAGCTCTTATCCCACAGAGGGAACAAGGGGAAGGTGCAGGCAGTGATTTTGAAGAGTAACATAGACTTTCCCCAAGCACTTTTAAATCTCAGAGTGAGGAAAACAAGCAATCTGACTAATACAAGTAGAACTGAAACCATCATGGAAGAAAACTGAGCAGCTCAGCTTTCCTGCAAGCATCTTGATTTAGCTGATGGCCACAAAGAAAAAGCTGAATGGTCCCAAGAAGCCACAAGTGCTCTCTCTCTAGAGAAAGGCTCAGGCATGGCTGGACATGTGCTGAGCACACAAAGCACCACCCCAGTTCACCAGAAGGGGTAAGTGCAGCACCTCAGCAGCCAGCAGGCATGGGGATGGGGAACACACAGCTCAGCCCCAGCTCCTCACACTGCACTGCTTCAGGAACTTGCCATTTAAGCTTCCACTGGTGGAGACAGCATTGTTCTGCTTCTGGTTGTCATATGCAGGGCCAATGTTGGCAAGATCCTGAAAGAGGTGAGAAATGGCAGCTGTGGCCTCAGGCAGAGCTAGCCCTGCAGGGCTGAGCAGGGCACTGCTCCAGCACACTGCACAGCCTCCCCTGGGGCCTGGCCAAGCACAGGCCACCAGCACCAAGAGTCCTTGTCCCTCCCTCCACTCAGTACCCTCTCCCTCCAGCTCTAGGAACATACTTGGTCTACAAGTCCAAACTTGGGGTAGTCTTCTTCTGGGTCTTTGCTGCCTGGGTCTGGATGCTCTTTCACCAAGAACACATCTCTTTCTTTGCACTGAAACAGAGGAGTTTGGTTCTGCACAGCAAGAGCCTATCAAGCCCACTAACAAGAGTTTAAACCATTCATAGGTACTATTGATATCAAGCAGAATCTTCACCATCAGGCTCTAAATCCAGCCCTCAGCACCCCTAACTGTCACAGAACTGCACCACTCACACAAACCCCTCCAGGAACTCAGCTCTGCACACTCACCATGGTTTTGACAATATTATTAGGCCAGGTCATTTTCCCAGGTCTCTGCCTTGTTGTCATACACTCCCAGTATTTATCAATGAATGGGATGATATCCTGGAAACCAACAAATCAGCTGAGTCTTTGCAGTGTGGCTCTGACAGTCCTGCTGCCAGTGTTCCCTTGGGCCTGCCCTGCACTGCAGTCAGAGCTGAGCCAAGCCCAGGATGCTTTCTCTAACAGCCATACCTTATCTTTTGAGAACATGGTTTTTGGGTGCTCATCCTGTGTCCTTGACTGCCAGGTTAAGTTGGCCAGAGCACTAAGGCACATTTCCTTGAGATCTTAAAGACAGAAACACACCAGAGCTGGAGCCACACCTCCTGGGGTGGGGGATAAAACCCTCCCAGTTGTGCATGCATGCATGCAGCAGTCCCCAGCCACAGCCTCACAGCTGCACTCAGCAGCAGCACTGCCTTGCCAAGCTCTGCCTCAGCTCAGTTTCTGCAGAACTCTGCCACTGACTTCAGAGAGAATGAAGCCTCCAGGATCATCCTGCACAACATTCCAGTGACTGTGCCTGGACACTTACTTGCTTGTTTCCTTAGGAAATAGGTGTTGCCACTGTGATGGCAAACGTTGCAGTGGAAACTGTAGTTGGTCATGAAAGGCAGACATGACCTGGAAAGGAGCACACAGATGTGTGAGGGCACTGAGCACCTTACTAGAGCAGACTAAGAACATCTTTTTATTATCATTTATTGTTCTTTTCTCCATTAATGATTCCAGTTTAACAAACTAACCCTTCTCTCTCTCTTTCTCCAAGCCCAGAAATGCCTTACAGGTTCAATGATCTTTTCATCAAGTGAAGTTTATCACAGGCACCAAGAAAAGCCACAAAGCTCTTGAGAGAAAGCAAGCTAAGTGTCACCTTCTTCTGTTAGAGAAACCTTGACATTCACTCAGCAAAGTAAGACACAACAATGCAGAAGCTCTGGACAAGGAGCTCCACCTGTCAGTTAATTTTTAACTGAAGTCTAGAGAGTTTTCTAGAGACAAAATACAACCAACAAATGTCAATTTTTAATTAGCCTCAGGTCAGTCCCCCACAGGTTCTAGACAGGAAGCTGAATTTCCTTTTCACTTCCAGAAGACTTCATTTCTTTGTTCACAGCCACTGCAGTGTCTGCTGAATCCTCCCTGCTCCAATGCACACTGACAGAGCACTGAGCCCAGAGGTGCCTCTGACAGGCCCAAGCTCTGCACAGAGCTTTTTTTGTCACATCCTGCTGTGCTGGCTTCAGTTTTTGAAGCTTTGAGAGCACACCAGCTTCCCAGTCCCTCTCCAGCTGCCTCCCTGCTAGCAGCCCAGGGCTGGGTTACTCACGTGGTGTCAATGCCAAAGGTGTCTGCTGTGAACCACTTGGTGCAGATGCCACACTGCAGCTCGATCTCGCCCAGCTGCCTCCCATTCTCCTCATCCACAGAGCCAGCCTGAGCCTCCAGAGCCTCTGAAGGATCCCCAGCAGCTTCCTACAGGTAGAGCAGAGCAGAGCAGCACACTGGGGCTGGCTGAAAGACTGAGTCAGACAGCAAGCAAGGTTTGTGCACTGATCCACTGTGGATCGTGTCATGGTGTCTGGCAGCATGGGGAGCCAGGCAGCATCCTCACAGGAGGCTGCATGAACAGCACTGGACACTCTCATGCCCTCCACCTGTCCCAGCTCTGCAGAACTCACCCCCATGGCCTGGGCCTTGCCCAGCGAGCCCTGGCTGCCCACAGCCACCTACCAGGGGGTCCTTTCCATTGGCAGACTCTGTCTCCAGAGCTGTGCTGACATCAGCCAAGGCAGCATCCCCCCTGTGAGACAAGAAATGAGTACCTGAGAGGGAGCTCCACCGTGACCCTGGGGTAACTGTGGGGGGCAGAGTCTGGCCCGGGGCCTGGCAGCGGCTGGAGCAGCCTGGCCCGGGGCCTGGTGTGGATAGGGACAACCCCGCGTGGATAGGCCAGGGGCAGCACGGGCCAGAGTCCTTGGGGACTGCGGTGCCGCCGGCGCAGAAGGACCACCCGGAACCTCACAGCTTCCCAGGGCAGGGAGCTGGGAGCCCTCCGGTACCCTCACGGCTTCCAGGGCCGAGAGTGCGCGGAGATGTTGGGTCTGCGGGGGCGGGGCGGGCCGAGAGGGGGGGCTGATCATACCCGGTCTCGGTGTCGGTAGCAGGCGGTTCGGGCGGAGCCGGGGGCTCGGCGGCAGGAGGCTCCGGGGCGGGCTCGCTCCCCTCGGGCGCAGGAGCCACAGCGCCGGGCCCAGCCGCTGCCGCCATCGTCCCGCCACCGTGTTCTCGCGAGAAGAGCCGCGATCAGCTCTCGCGAGACTTCCCTCTTCAAACGGCAACGCCTGCTGGTGGGGCCCACCCCGGGGGCGAGGCGGAGCGGCGCCGCCTGCTGGCGGCTGCGGGGAGCGACACGAGGGAAACAGCCTGGCGCTAAACCGCGGCACGAGTGCCACCAAACCGCGGCACAAGTGCCACTGATCCGTGTGTGTGAAGGTCTCCCCTGAGCCTTGTGTGTCCCAAGCGCCACTAAACCGTGTGCGTCCCAAGTGCCACTAAACCTTATCCCAAGTGCCAGGTCCGCACAGCTTGTGACACTCCAGTGATGGGGACACCACCACTGCCCTGGGCAGTGACAACACTTTCCATGAAGAAATTGTTCCTACTATCCAACCTGAACCTGAACCTTGGTGCAACTTGAAGCCATTCCCTCTTCTCCTATTCCTGGTCACCTGGGAGAAGTGCCCAAGCCCCACCTGGCACCCCAGGGAGCTGCAGAGAGAACGAAGGTCTCCCCTGAGCCTCCTCTGCTCCAGGCTTTCCAAGCCCAGTTCCCTCAGCTGCTCCTCAGCACACTTGTGCTCTGGACCCTTCCCCAGCTTCCTTGCCCTGCCCTGGCCACACTCCAGCATTGCTGTGCCAAACCCTCTTGCTGGGAGGGCTGGTGGAGGATGGAGACCTCCCTGCTCGGCTCCTCACACCTTGGGGGGCCAGAGACAGCTGTGCTGGGGGTGACACTCAGCCATGTGTCCCCATGGCCACACTTGCTCCTCTGAGGAGTTAGAGACTCCTGTTGGAAGTGCTCCCCCATTGCATCCCTCTGCCTGCCCAGCAGCACCCCTGCCCTGGTCACATTGGGACTCCCGAGGCTGTGCCACCCAAGGATGGTGCTCAGCACCCTCTCCCTAGTCCTGGTCCAGATGGTGCTGGGAGAAGGGGAATCCAGGGAGGGGGAGAGCCCTGCCTGGATGAGGCTGAGGGAGTGATGGGGGTGACCTCCATGGGTATGCCAAGTTCTGGTCCCTTCTCCAAGGAGCAGGAGAGGATTGCTGCGAGTGGGTGCTGGGGCAACCCATCCCCAGGGTCGGAGGTGCTGGGCAGTGCAGGTTGCTGGGGACAGTGGTGTCCCCGTGCAGTGAGGGGTGGGAGGGATGGAGAGTGGGACAGCGAGGAGGAGAAGAGATGGAAGGATGGAGGGATGGGGAGATGGTGGGATACAGGGATGAGGCAGGGATCGATAGGGCTGGAGGGAAGAGAAGGATAGGCAGAAGGAAGAAAGGGAGGGACGGAGGACATGGGAATGGGTGCTGGAGGGGAGGGAGGATGGAGATAGGGACGGAGGGAGGGATGGGAAGAGGGACGGGGAGAAGAGGGGAGGGCGGGGAGGGGGTCCGGGGCTGCCTGGGGCGGTGCTCGGGACTTGCGGTACAAATAGGAGAGCTGCGGGTGGTCCCTGCAGCCATGCGGGTCCTGCTCCGCTCCGCGCCCGCGCTGGCGCTTTGCGCCCTCGCCCTGCTCCACCTGGGCTGTGCGTCCAGCCGAGCACCCACCCGAACAGCCACCGGGACAGCGACCCGAGCACCCACCGGGACAGCAACCCGAGCCTCGCCCCGCGCCGCTCCGCGCTGCCCCGCGCTGATGCTGCAGATGCTCCGCGCCCCTCCCGCCCCGCTCCGCGCCGCCGCCGCCACTGCCCTCAGCCTCTCCCCGCACGGTGAGTGGGGCTGTGGCCCCGAGCATCCCTGTCCTGCCACCGGCACTGTCCCCGGGACCTTTGACCATCTCCGAGCATCCCTATCCCGGGACCGGCACTGTCCCTGAGCGCCATTCCCGCGCATCCCTGTGCTGGCATCGGCACTGTGCTCCCAACCAGCACCATCCCCGAGCATCTCTGTCCCCGGGACCTGCGCTGTCCTCAGACATCCCTGTTCCCAGGACCGGCACTGTCCCTGGGACCAGCATCATCCCTCAGCATCCCTGTCCCGGCACCATCCCTCAGCATTCCTGTCCCGGCACCATCCCCGAGCATCCCTGTCCCGGGAGCGGCACTGCCCGCTGCTCTGGCTACTCTCCAGGCTCGGTGTGTGCTGGCTGCTCTCCCCTGCCCCTCCAGCTCCCGTGGCAGGGATCATGTCCTGGCAGCACAGGATGGCTCCATGCCCTCTGGAGCTGGCACGTCCTGGCAAAACCTCTCACTGTGCCTCTTGGCTTCCAGTCTCCCTGCAGAATGGCTCCCGCTGGGCACTCGCCTTCGACATGTCCTCCCTGTCCAGTAGCCAGGAGGTGAGTCTGGCTCAGCTCCGTGTCCACCTGCCCAGCCTCTCCCCAGCCTACAACATCTCCCTCGACATCTACCACAGCCAGCGGCAGAGGTGCCGGCGCGATGGGACCTGTGCCCATCACCTCTTCCTGGGCACCGTGGCTGGCAGCTCCTCTTCCAGCCAGGCCTCCTGGAAAGTCTTTGAGGTCACCAGCCTGCTCCGCTCCTGGCTCTACCAAGCCGTGGCTCCCGGGCCCCAGCAGCCCCCGGGAAGGCAGTGGTGGGAGGTGAGCGGTTCAGCCAACCTGGCCACCAGCACGATGCTCTCAGCCACCTCCAGCGACGCTGGCCCTGGGGAGCCAGCCCTGCCCCAAGACGTGACAGACAGAGTCCTGCTGCTCATCTTCTCCAAGGACAAGTCTCCAGGAGAGCACAGCCTCATCAGGACAGCAGAGAGCTCCAAGCACGTCATGCGGGACAGCAGCTCCCCGGACGTGGGCACTCGCCGGCACCGCAGGAACAGGAAGGAGAAGCAAAGGATCAAAGCCAGCAATGCCACCAGTGCCATCCCGGGGGAGGAGGGCAGGTCCCTGTGCAGGAGGGTGGACATGCTGGTGGATTTTGAGCAGACAGGCTGGGGCAGCTGGATTGTCTACCCCAAGAAGTACAACGCTTACCGGTGCGAGGGGCAGTGTCCATCCCCCGTGGACGAGAGCTTCAAGCCCACCAACCATGCTTACATCCAGGTAAGAGTTGCTGCCCCCTCTGCTCCCCACACACAGCCTAGCCCCGGCTGGCTCGTGGCAGGGGTGATGCTCTCTGCCCTTCTTGTGTCTCCCCACAGAGTTTGCTGCAGCTCTACAAGCCCAACCAGGTGCCCTGTCCTGCCTGCTCCCCGGTCAGGATGAGTCCTCTCTCCATGCTCTACTACGAGAAGGGAGAGCTTGTCATCCGTCACCACGAGGACATGATCATCGAGGAGTGTGGCTGCAACTGAGGCCAGCTCGTCCCTGCTGGGCAGGGACCCCTCTGTGCCCAGGAAGTGTCCCCAAGGACTGGTCACCCAGCTGATGGCCAGGGCAGTGGCCAAGGTGCCTCGGGAGCCTCCGTGGGTCAGTGAAGCTCTGGCTGTGCCAGGGAAGGAGTGGGGTGCCCAGGCATTGGCAGTTGAGTTCTGCAGCACTGCATGGACACGGTGTGTGGACAGATCCAAACTCCATGGGGGAACATCCAGCAGGCACCAGACCCCTCCTGCAGTGCCAGTGGCAGCTCTGGGCTGCTGGGTGCCCAATGGCTCCCTTTATCTGGGAGCCAGAGCCAAGGGCTGGGGCTGCTCCACAGAGGCAGGAGCCAGGGAGCAGGGCTGGAGCCACAGCAGCATTGCTCTGTCACCACACACTGCTCCTGGCCATGCTCCTTCTGCCCACCACGGGAACCTCCAGTAGCCATGGGCTTTTGGCAGGACACTGTGGCATCAGCATCCAGCCACACTGAGCACCTGCACCACTGG
Source organism: Bucco capensis (assembly GCA_013396975.1). Lineage (NCBI taxonomy): Eukaryota > Metazoa > Chordata > Aves > Piciformes > Bucconidae > Bucco > Bucco capensis. Next base: position 591,540 of record VWZO01004088.1, read on the forward strand.
GGATTTCAGCCCCTGCTGGGCTCTAGGCATTTCTCTTAGGACTTCTAGGCAAACTCTGTCATTTCTGTGACAATTAAGCCAAGCTGATGTGCTAGCCCAGCATCTAGAGCCTTCATCCTGCAGCACCACATGGGCAGCAGCAGGCAGGGCTTCAGCACACTGATGCAGAAGAGGGACCTGGGGGTCCTGCATCCCTCTGCAAAGCATCCTCCCTTCCCCAGGAGCCAGAGACAGGACAGTGAGGTGCCCCTGGCAGTCAGGCAGCCCCACAGTTGGTTTTGGTGGGTCTGAGTCCCCCTGAACATCTCAGCTCACACAGTTCTCCTCTGTAAAACCACAGCTTTGCTCAGGCCTTTTCCCCCTCTCGCTGGATGGGATGGCAGTGAAAGGGTCATGGATTCATCAATAAATTATGTATTAAACATGCCTCCTGGGTCCTGCTAATCTCCAGTGCCCAGGCTTGCTGGTGACAGCTCTGTCAGGGCACGATTCCTCCTATCTCTCTGTGCATCTGCTGCAGCCAGAGCTTTTCCCTGCTGCAGCCAGAGCTTCTCCCTGCTGCAGCCAGAGCTTCTCCCTGCTGCATGGTCTCTGGGTGCAGCCTGAGGTGACAGCCACGGTGGGTGGGATGACAGCACCTGTGGCTAGAGCAAGGAGCGTGGGGCACGAGGTGCTGCAGAGCACAGGAGGTGAGGAAGCAGCTGCTCCCACCCCGTGGGGTCTGCTCCAGAGCAGCCAGGGCAGCAGCTGCAGGTGCTGAGGGGAGCAGAGGGGTTTGCCACCTCCGAGGCAAGGGAGGGCTCGTGTTCCCTAACAGCCATGGACTCCAAGTCATGGGCAGTGGCTGGGCAGGTAGCAACCCGCGGGGGTACAGGGGGGAGCGCTTGAGCCATGCCCTGAGTCTCCTGTGCCCCCCGGGGATGCTTCTCCTGCGGCAGCGAGGGTCAGCCCCAGGACAGCCCCGGCCAGGGCTCGGCCCCCACGGCCGTGGATGGGGACAGAGCCCACGCGTGGGGCACCACCGCTGCAGGGGAGGAGCAGGACTCATCCCCATCCCCATCCCATCCCCATCCTCACCCCATCCCCATCCCATCCCCATCCC
>VWZO01004094.1:0-20458 GCA_013396975.1 Bucco capensis
TTTATCACAAAACAGAAGTCATTGACAGGCCCTAATCTATATTAGAGCTATCTCAACCAGGACCATAACATCCTCTCATGATAGGTTGCCAAAAGGCAGTAAGCCACCCAGTGCCCAAGAAATGTACCACAACCTGCAGCAGGAAGGTCATTGTTTTGAGCCATCCTTCTCCCTATGTGAAATGTAAGCTCTCAGCCTGCCAACTAGATGCCTGATTTTCTACTCTGGTTAGTTTTCTTCTATTATAAAATTCGATTGAACTGAGTCAGCTTCCATCATTCTTAAGCTATAATCCAGACACCCCCTCCTGTTCTGGCACTGAGGTCTATAGAAATCCATTTTAATTGTGTATATTTCCCTGACTGAGAACCCAAGAAAGAAAGTTTTGCAGAAGTTCAAAATATTATAACTTTGTGGGCTATATCATAATTGCTTGAAAGAAAACTCAGGACATATTCTACCACTTCATATTTACTATTACATTTTTTTCAGTCAAAAAGATTAAATTCTGCACTGAAACACATAAAAGCTTCTTCAGAGACATTCCCCAGATAAAAATAATTTCATGAGGAGAGTGCCATTGCCCACTTTTTCCTCTGGTGCTCAATTTCACTTTTGTAGAAGATTCTGAAGGAAGAGCTCACCAAATATTTTCATTTTTCATTTACAGTGAGACACATAGTGATATAAACAAGAAAACTAGAAAAAAAAAACCCAACATTTGCATTCAGTGTTGTCTGTTCCAACTGAACAAATCATTTGGTGTTTTCTCTGATACTTTGTGCAGAATCCAAATTAGACAACTCTGTTTATTGACCACTTGACTGTCTGAATAAAGCCAGACAGTAATATGCAAGCTTTAACACTCATCTTCCTGCATGTGTGGATTAATCAGCACTGAAATATCTGAATTACTTTTACCATTATGTTTGTTTACTGAATTTATCTACTGGAAATACCATTTTCCTCCATTATATAGTTCAGTTCATTGTAAATCAAGAATACTCATGTGTTTTTACCCTGAAGTTTTTTCAGTTTACACCAGTAAAACCACAGCAGAATTTAGCTAACTAGTGGCTGCATGAGTTTACTACTGCATTTTGAATGTTACTGCAAGCTTGATGGTGAAGTGCCTTCCTAATGAAAACAATGTGACTTATGCTTTGCACAGAGTGTAAAGGAGACTTTCAGATGCAGATTAAGTTCAACAAGACCAAGCGCAAGGTCCTGCATCTGGGACCTGCTTGAGATCAGCCCTGAGGAAAAGGACTTGGGGTTGCTGGTGGATGGGAAGCTCAACATGAATTGCCAGTGTGCACTTGCAGCCCAGAAAGCCAACCATATCCTGGGCTGCATCAAGGGAAGTGAAGCCAGCAGGTCAATGGAGGTGATTTTCTCTCTCTACTCCACTCTAGGGAGACCCTAGCTGGAGTACTGCATCCAGTTATTGAGCCTCCAGGACAAGAAAGATATGGATACACTGGAACATGTCCAGAGAAGGACCACAACGATGATCAGAGGCTGGAGCAGCTCTGCTATGAGGACAGACTGAGAGAGTCGGGGTTATTCAGTCTGGAGAAGAGAAAGCCCCAAGGAGACCTTATTGTGGCCTTCCAGTATCTGCAGGAGGCCTACAAGAGGCTGGGGAAGGACTTTTTAGGATGTCAGGCAGCAATAGGACTAGGGGGAATGGACATAAACTTGAGGAAGCTAGATTTAGTTTGGATGTTAGGAGGAAGTTCTTCACCATGAGGGTGGTAAGACACTGGAACAGGTTGCCCAGAAACTTGGTGGAAGTCCCATCCCTGGGAGTTTTTAAGGCCAGGCTAGATGGGGCTCTGAGCAATCTGATCTAGTGGAAGGTGTCCCTGCCCATGGCAGGGGGGTTGGAACTAGATGCTCTTTAAGGTCCTCTCCAACCCTGACAGTTCTATGATTCTATGCTGAGACTTCTTCAGGTCTGCCTCCAATAGGAATTCAGTCTGGACTTTGGAGCTGCTGGACAACCACGGGTCATCAGCAGTGGCCATTTACTGTGGCACAACCTTACTCAGCATAATAATGAATAGCTTGAAAGGCCTTCAGATATCCCCCTGTGTGATAATTATATTAGCTTTATGCATAAAGCCTCAGAAAAGTAATTATTGGTCTGGAAAAATATAAATACCAGTGATTAAACTCAGGGGGCTTATATATCCAAACAGCTAGAATAAGCTGCTAGTTTCACTAACTATGTACTAACATTGTTTCATTTTTACCAGCTGTTGATCTCTTATTTCCCAGAGCTTTCATTATTTCTTGAACTTAGACTGCAGTTACTCACTGTTGCTTTCTACTATTAAAGACTGAATGTCTCATCTTACAAGTACTCAACAGAAACAAGTTTAAATGAGACATCTAGGCTGCCAAATCATCTTGAGGCCCATGAAATAGTGAGATGCACATCACGTGAAGCTGTCCAGTAATTTAGCTTTTAAGTAAATAAAAGTAAATATAGTAGTCATAAAAGAAATAGTAGTAAAAGAGAGTAGAACACAATGGCTCTTAAAGAGACTACTATTTTTCTACCTATATAAAATCTTGCATATCCCTTCAGAATATCTTCAGAATGTTTTGAAAGATTGTGCTTTTTAAGAGGCCATCAATTCAATCATAAATACACTCACAGACATGCACACACATGTACATCTTGGTATTTAACATACACAACTTTGGCACATTGCTTGGATCTGTAAAGCCTGCTTAGTGTGAAATTGGTTCAGACTCTTTATACAATGTAGAATAAAACTTTGCAGTTTGCTAATGAGAAATAAAAAATAGCCAAGAAAACAATGGTTTTCCTTCTCCTCTCCACCAAACTGAATGTAGAGGGTAATTCTTTAAATTCAGATATTTTCAATCAGATTTGTTTTTTTCATTCAGGAGAAAGCAAGTATAAGCATACCTGGAAATGTAGAGCCCCAGCTGTACACATGATTCTTCCTGGTATGCATCACAAAGAAGTACTGGCACAATTATAGGCAACTCATCCATTTTATAGGACTCTTCCCACCTACCACCTGTAATTTACATAATAGAGTATGTCATTTGAGATGTGCACTTGCTCCTCCCCACATTCATTTTCAGTATGGCACAGTTCACTTGTTAAGTAATAGCAATTCATCTCTCTCTGACAAATAGAACAATAAAACTGCTCACTGCATCTTCAATGGAAGCCAAATCAAACCAGAAGAAAAAGTTCTGCACTCATGTTTTGGACTAGACACAGACCCATGTAATGCTATCACAAATTCAATTACTTTACACAGTGATTATTAAGGGCAGAACAATGTAATGAGTCTGAGTGAAGATAAAATTCCTGTGGTTAAGTGAGTCCTTGATGCTGAAATTTCTTAACCAAATTAAAGCACTTTTCCCCCAGGCATTTGGGAGTCTCATTAAAAGCCCATTTAAGCCAATGAGAATCTTCCCATTGACAGACATAAGTTTGAATTAGGTCCTCAATGCATTAAAATTCAAACATGTGAGGGTCAATTTTGGGGAAAAAATAATTTCCTGGTACTAGCTTGGAACTGTTTTTGTAACTGCTCATGCATTCAGCACAGATTTGTGTGTTCATATCAAGCAACTACACAAATGCATATAAAGAAATCTCACTATATATAGAGAGAGGTGTAACAATGCAGTCTGCAGATATAAATTGTGACAGTGGATAATTTCAAATAGGCCTCAGAGTTCTTTCAAAGTGTCTTAGCTTATAGGCATGCCCTGAATCCCATCCCTTATTCCTTCCTTTCTTACTGCTAAGAATCACAGGAATTTTGCACTTAAATTCCCCACCCACAACAATATAACTTTATCCAGAAACAGCCTACAGCTACATTAAGGAGTCAGTTGCCCAAATCCAACATAATTTCCACTGTGGTATTTCAATATCAAAACTGCTTCTCAGCTTCCCCTGTCACTGATCATCTAAGCCTGTACAATTGCTAGATGTCTTTGGTTTTGACATGAAAGCTTTTCAGGTGCCAGAGGAATTGAAGCTTCCCCAATGAATGTTTCTTATCCACCTCTTCTTCCTAAAACTGCTCAACTCTTTCTTAAGAACACAGATACATGTGTGCATGTATCTGTATACATGTATATGTATTTATATATATATATATATAATAAAATTGAGTTTTAAGACAGTGAGATCAATACTGAATAGGACTATGCAGCGTAAATGAAACCATCTGGAGACTCCTCAATTCCAGTCCTTCCTCTAACAGTTGTTATATCTGATTGCATAACATGGGACAAAAAAGCATTTTAATGTTAGAACAGGAATAAATGTCCTTTTCTTCCCAAATCACAATGGCTACAGACCATGGTTATCCAGTAGATTGTAGACATTGTTCTTCTTTGGTGTAATAAATCTTTAATTACACTGAACAGAAGGGAGCAGCTTCAATCCAAAAGTCTAAGTCACTCCCATTCCTACCTCCATCCCAATTTCCCACTGGAAATTACACACAGGCTTTTAATGAGAGAGGATCAACCACTGATCAAATTCTCAGAGGAAGTGATGATAAAATGACAAATAAAGAGCAAGATCTGATCTCTTTCTGGAAGACAATCTTTAGCAAAATATCAACATATTTTAGATGCACTGAAGGTATCTGCATGAAAAACAACTGGCTACCTGAACCCACACAGCCTCAGGGGTCCCTTTTTCTCTTAAACTTTGTGAACTTTAGCACGTGCATTTAGCTAGATGCAGTCAAATCCACATAGTTTCTAAGATCACTTTCTATCTTTACTGCAAATCTGTTTCAAAAGTCAAAATTACTGCATGAGTTTTTCTGGATTGTATCATGCAGATAATCTAACCAGATGATCTCATAGGTCTCATTTGGTTTAAAATTTCATGCACTGGCTCTTATTTTATCTGCCAAAGACATTTTTATATCCTGAGCATTTAGCTAAAGATGAAAGCTGAACATTTGTAATCTAGCTGTTTCTTTACAAATGGCACAGCCAACTTCCTGCTTCCATGTGTGACATTACAAATGGAAATATCAAGTGATCAGAGAAAGGCATCTGAAAAAAGTGACACATTTTCAATACTCTGAGCTTATTTCCAGAACTATGTACAAACTGGAGGTGATTTTGTTTTAGCTATATATCTCCTCCTAATGGCAAGTGAACAGCTAAAACCTCTTGCCTCAAGCTGACCATACGCTCTTGCTTTCCCAGATATAAGATCACTATTTGACAGAAGCTAATAGACTGTGGTCTGCTATTGAAGTGCTAGACAAAGACAGAGCAGTACCAGCTTTGTAAGAGAGATTTTTATAGCTCCCTTGGAGCCAGCTCCACTACATATTTGTACTAAAATTCATAGCCCTTGGAAAAATTTGGATTCACTCGCTAACCTAAGCATTTGGATCTGACTTTGAATAGGTGAGAGAGGATGCACTGGCACTCACTTTGATGCTGCAAACAAAGATTAAAGAGAAAAGGCATCTTTTCCTCTGTTTCTTTTTGTTTTGAATGTATTCTCTTAAACTCACTGTACAATGTACTCCTCACTGTACAATTATCACAGAAAACTGAAACCTGAAAAATGTTGGCATGGGTATGCATAAATCTTCAGAGAATTTAGGAAGTAACTAGATGATCCAGTTTGTCTATCAGTTACAGAAAACAGTGAAGAGAGAAGAAATCAGCAGAAACTTCAGTATGCTAAATCACATTTGCTGGGTTCCTTAGAAGTAATGTAGTACTCTCAATAAAGCAAATCCAATGTAGCAATATCAAGACAAAGAACTAGCACATAGGCTGTATATAGAAAAGCTGTTTGAGTCAGGGCACTCACCCTCCATAATGTGTACCTATGATAGAAAAAAATAATGGGTATAATAATAGAAAAATCACAGTGCTAGCATATAAATAACACTGAAGTGTGAGATTTACTTAACTGGCATTGAGGAGACAGAACCACACAGAAGCTGGACAACCAGAACCAAACCCAACCCAGAGCCATCAAAGATGGGGGAGGGTTTTGCCTGTGTGTGCTTATAGGGTGATCAGTCCTCTAGGACTGTGGCACAGTCTGAAAATCACTNAGCCTAGCCACGACCGACCTCTAGGACTGCAAATGCTGTTGTACCTCTCCTGGCTCATAGCTTGCTGGCTCAGTGTTGCCCTTAGCCTCCGGACATCCCATGTGAAAATGCTGTGAGGAGTGTGATAGAGCACCTGGGAAGTCTCTCACTTGTTACTTCTGTGCCTCTTGGGACTCTCTCAGCAAGTACAAAGCTCTGATTTCCAAATGTCTCCAAAACCAAGAATTGCAGCCTGTCTTTTCCTTTAAGCAGGCAAGGAAAATACAAACAAGGCACACACAGTGATATAAAAAACAGTGTGGACCTTCTCAAATAATTCCATACAAATAATTCATATATTAAATGTGTTAATTATTAACTATATTAAATACTTAATAAATAGTTACAGCATTTAATATTTTCAATACATATTTAATTGCACCTTTCTTTTTTCTTTCTCTTTTTTTTTTTTTTTAAAGAATTTAATAGGAATGTAACAGAAATTGTTATAGTCTACCTAGAAGCAAGAATGTTAATTTTCTTAACAGGTATATACTGCTAATGGAATATATTCACAGCATTACCATATCAGCATGTTAATACCATTTGCAGAACTCAGTTAAGAGTTAATGAGAACAATAATTATTTGAGAGCAAGTGTTGCTTTGGGCTTTATTATTCCTTTCTTATAATTTTGAGTTCTTTGTTTTGGGCCCTGTAGAATGGTAAACTGACTACATTGCCAAGTAATTGAATTTCTCTTATTACCCATACCCCCAACCCCTAAAGAGCATGCCATGCAGCCAGGACTTGGGCAATGCTTTTCTCCTCCTCACTGGGTCATTCAAACTCTTTTTGTGGGAACAAGTTAGATACCAATTGCAAGTACACTACTGAAACTCAGTGCAAGGTTCACAAATATTGGTAGATATTTCTCATTTTCAAGGGGATTCTATAATCAAGATGATTTGCCCCATTGATTGCATACTCAGTAAAACTGAAGGGTTGTAGAAGACTTGAATTAATTAGTAAGGATAATCACATTATGGCTTGAACTTAATAATAAAGTGTTACAACATTAACATTTTGGTCATTAGATCTGTTTAATTAAATTTAATTGAGCTCTCACTTTATTATGGCTACAGTAAACTAACTAAGCACATTTGTTTGTCCCTCTTCCCAACCCCCATCAGGAGAAAAGAAGAGAAAGAAAGAGGAGAATGAAGATTGGGGGGGGGGGCAGAAAGAAAGAAAGAAGAAAAAGTTCAGTCAGATTTTGTCAGAGTAACTCAAAAAAAGTGGTTGAAAAGCACCTCATATCAGAGCTGAGCTTAATGAAATTAGAGAATGAGATCTTTACAATCAAAGAAGGAAAATGTATTAGGTCAATTTCCCTAATCTCTCAAATCCCCTGTGAGTGCTATATCATTATTTCTGTTACATGCTTTTCTGTAATTAACATGGATTTATTGGGTTTTAGGGCACTTTCACCCTCCTAGTGGCAAACAAATAATTTATTATTAAATCATAGGAAATAGTAAAGAAACTGCCGTTTAAATACTTGTTGGACAAGTGTGTAAAATATAACTCAGCTGCTTTTTTTAGAAAGAACTTTCCTTCTATTTGAAATGTGTTAATTTTCTCTTTTGGAAAAGTCAACAACACACTGAGTCAGAAGTCTCATTCTTTTTCAGAAACACAAGTAAATTAAAAGTGCAAAAGTCAGCCCTTCCTGAAATACAATTTCATTATAGAGTATCACTAAGGCAGTATTCACTTTTACCAACACCGCATAGATTCCCTAATAAAACAACATTTAAAGGCAGAGAAGATACACATCACAGTGCTAGGTTAAGTGGCATTTCCACTGAACTAGGTAGACAAGGAAAACTCTGTTTAAAATTCTGGTTTAGTGGCATGATAGTGATAGGTAAATGGTTGGACTTGATGATCTTAGAGGTCTCTTCCAATCTTAATGATTCTGTGATTCACCTCTAATTCTTCACACCAAAATATTACTTACTACCACTAGAAATACAGCTTGAGCCTCTCCCTTTCCAGTCAGGAGCTTAGCAGGGATGTTGCCAGCAGCAGCACCTATATGTTTTTCCACAAAACCAAACTGTTTGATACGAAATTGTCAGTTCAACTAAATGTGTCTGCTTTCCACATTTTCCCTTCCAAACAATGTCTGGGAAACAAAAATATTTTGATTCAGACAAGTCACTGGAGTGTTTTCACAGCAGTTAGAGATAAATTACCCCATACCTTCAGTCTTCAGTAGGTGCTAGATACTTTAAGAAAAGACTGTGATGCCTTCTAGAGTATGTAAATTGTCAGGGGGGAGGCATAAACAATATAACCCAGCTGGACTCTATCCTGTGCAGCAAGCTTTAGGTTATCCTGCTCTAGCAGGGTGCTTGGACTAGATGATCTCCAGAGGTCCCTTCCAACCTCTAGCATTCTGTGATTCTGTGATTTACTTCATACAAAGATGCTCATTCAAACTGACGATTTTTTTGCTGTGGTTCATTTGAAGTTCATAGCTAGCATAGCACCTGTTACAATCAACTTCACTGAACCACATCCAGTGGTTTTGAATAAGTTTAAGATTTAGTGTAAAAATTTTCCAAGACTAAATTCTTGATATAAAAATAGCTGTAGCTACATTACTATCAAAACCTTAATATTTTCTGCTCATTCCAAGATACTATGAAATACTAGGTTCAAAATAGTAAGGGATGTTTAGCAATTAGGAAAGATTTGAAGATGGGAAGAAAAAAATAGAATAAAAAAAAAGGTTTGCACAGCTTGTATCTCCCATTTACAATGGAAAAGTTGCCATAATATTTTTTTGACTGCTAAGTATCACTGTCAAAAATATCAGACAGTTGTGAATTGAAAGGCTGTCACCCCAATGAAGATAACATGTTTGAAAGCCTTGTCATTCTAGTTTAAAGATAAAGAAGACTTTTTTTTTTTGCAATCAGTAAATCAAATTTCTACAGAAAAGTGGACAAAGGCTTTTGTTGCAAATACACTGTACCTCTTGAAAAAGCAGAGCTGATAACAGTCAACAACTAATTAAAACATTTCAATTGCATGTAGAAAATTGCTTATTTTTCCAGAATTCATTTTATAGAAGCCAAGGACCATCACAAAATAATCTAAAATCTATATATGTATACCATCAGATTTAATGAAGCTCAATAACTCCTCTCATAACAGTGGCAACAAACTTGTATTACGAGTGAAAAGTCTTGGTTTCAAACTGCTAAATATCCTGTTCTGCTACACGAGCCAATGTAAGTCTTTTCCTAACAGAAATCATCTTTTATATTAGATATTTATGTGGCTGACTTCTTCCCATTCTGCCTTTCTTTTTAGGATACCAGTATGAAAAAATAGGAAAAAACAAAGGAGAATCTCAGAAGTGCTACTTGAAATCAATTCCTGCAGTGAACCAAAATGTCACCCTCATAAATATTTATAAGAGAGAATTTCACATTATATGTTCAGCATTGAATGGTGCATGTTATTCTTATTAATGTTTCATAAACATTTGTACAAAAAACAATATGCTTTACTTTGCTTCTAAGTATTAAGTAGAATTATAGCAGCATCTGCTTCCAACAGTTGAGTGCACAAGCTATTCATGCCCTGTCGTAAATTCCATGATGCATTAAGATGCCATTAAATGTACCTTCTGTGGTTGTCTCCTCATTTACATACCTTGTAAATCATAGGGTAAAAATCAAGTGAGCTAGGGAGTAATCTCCTGCACTCTTCCTTTCTGCCACAGAATCCAGTGCCATCCACGCCTTCCTCCATCAGGACTATCAGCATCAAAACATGAAGTCAATTACGTCAAAGACAAGAAAGTTAATTGCTAAAGGCAATTTGATTTATACTTTTCTACAAGTCTATTTTGTTAGAGAAAGAAAATTTGAAAGACAAGAGGTATAGGCAAGCCAGAAGACATGAGCTTGGTGGGGTCTTTTCCCTCAAGGATCATCATTTACAAGTCTTGCTTTTGGAGTCTTAAATAAAATAATAAAAGAATAACTAGAGGAATGAAAATGAGTTGAAAGAAAAGCCTCTTTATCTTTGTGGGGTTCCCTCCACCCAGCCCCTGATGATTCCTTAGTGTATTTTCCATACTGCCTCTGCACTTGAGAAAAGTGATGGAGAGTATCTCAGATTTTGCAGAGCTAGAACATACCTGGAGGAACTTCTCTTTTTTTTCTTGATTTCAGTAACATTCCCTTAATGTTTCATTCCCTCTAACTAACAATTTAGTTCCTTAAGTCCAGCTTTCAAAGGCATAGCTGGGAAAGATTTCCTTTTATTAAAATGTCCAGGCAGGTTGTTGCATTAGCTAGCAGGATAGTTTTATCAATGTTGCAGCTGTACCTCCACTGTTTGCAGACTCTCTCACTGCTCTGCTAATTCAGCCTCTAATGGTCAAGAGCTTGGAAACAGGCACCTGCACCTGGGTACTAGATTTGGCAAAGCAATGTGCAGCTGGCAGAATATCCTGTTTGTTTGATTGTTTCTCCTCCAACATTCAAACATTTCAGGCCCTGTAAATTAGTCAGATCAGCTTTCTTGGAACTTAACAATTACTTTCATGCATTTGTTATGAGCTTTTCTCTTTCTGTGAAACCAGATAAAAATGTATACCCTGTAGAAGCATTGCCCAATATCTTTATTGTGTTATGGTGCCCTTGAAAGGGAGCTAGTCTGGTGAACCACAAGGCCTGAAGTTAGCAACAAAGGAACCTGGAGAGGAGGGAGAGAGGGAAGGAGAGAAAATGGGAAGCAAAGCTGAGTGCATGTATGTATCCAAGGTGAACTGCAAGACTGCCAGAGGTAACCCATTTATTTCATTTTGAATCTGTTTACTTCCAATGGAAAAAAAAAAAACACAACTTTTTTAAACTTAAGAAAATGAAATAACCTTTTATTTTAGGGTCAAAATTTCACCTAGCACATGCAACTCCTTTGCTATGAGAATGCAGCCCAGGGGAGTTCTTAGTATTCTTTCCAAAACCAACGATTTCCTAAAATGATCAGGTCATAGGTTTGTTTATTTTTCCTTGAGAAGAAGAAGGACAAGTGAAGCTAATAAATAATATGAAGTTTCTTACATTTACTAACAAGCATTATAAAAACCCCCACAGTCCTTTGTAACTGATGCTTTCTCCTTGCCTGTCATCTGTATTTATACCATGCCTGTCAGTCCTTGCAACCCTCAGTCCTTGAACTCCTGAAAGGAGTAGAGAGCAGCAACTAACAAGTGCTTTACTAGCAAACATCAAGACTCTTCTCTTTCTTTAGCCTTTCAGAAAATAGTGAGGGAGGAGGAGTAAAAATCTTCTGAAGATTAAAGGAACCAGATGCTGAATTGGGGGTCATACAAACTGAACCCACCCATGTCAAAGAGATCTTCTGGAGGACAGCCTGTTCCAAAGCTAGCTCTTCGAACAAGAGGAGGTCAGGTTTGAGTGGTACAGGCACCTTAAAGAGCCCAGGTAGACTGTGGAAACCCCACTTTTACAGATATCTCCTAGCATATCAGTCATTTAGAGATGGTTATAAGTATTCAGCACTATTAGTAAAAATATTAACTTGAAAGACAGATGAAGATTTCATCAGTCTTACAGGAGAACAGTGTTGAGTACAGGTAGCAATGACAAACTGTTGGACTTAGGGTACTAAGTACAGTTACAGCAACAGCACCTTCTGTTCCATCTGAGCTTCCACGTAGTTCCAGGTGGAGAAGCTTATTCTCCCACAGATTATACTGGGTCACTGTCTCCATGAGGGCAAACTTCCCATTTGGAGACCTCTGTGCCACTGTTAACCCTCATCCCCCATTTACTTAGCACTTAGAGCAGAGAATGCACTTTTTGCTGCATTCTCACTATGGAAAAGCTGTTGTCATTATTATTACTTAAATCTTTTTCACATCTCATTCCGTTTTTACCAATTTACCATTCTCTAAACAGTTTACAGATCAGCCAGCACTGCCAAAGCTTTTTAATTTCTCATTTAGGAAAACAATGATGTTCTCTGTTGCTTTTTTAACTCTGAAACCAGTGTTTGCATTGGGAGAAACTCTTTGTGGTGCAGACAAAGTGGAACACTAAAGGCAGTGAAAAATGAGAGCATACATCTGGTGTTTGGAGACTATGCAGTGACTTCAGCCCCTCCTGTCATTACAGCATTTCTATGTACTTAGATTCTCTTTCCACAGCATCACAACTCAAAACATCCTAATCTAAATCCAGAGTGTTATTGTTTCTCCATTAAGTCTTCACTTTTACTGTCCTATGAAACAAGTCTCACTTTCTAATGCTATAAGCACCTCCAAATATTCATTTATAAGTAGATTAATAACAATCTCTGTATCACTCAGGCTAGGCATTTTCAATCCTAACTGGGAAAAATCAGATCCTGCAATTGCATATACTTGTGCAGAATTCAGTCCAACTCAGTCAAAGGCTACAAAGACAGAGCAATCTGCACACAGGGCTTTGTTTCCAGTGAACTGATCCCAGAAATTGCCACATTACATTTCTGACTCTCTACAAAATCCACCAATGTATATAAATAATTTAAAAATCTGTCTGAGGAAAGCACTCATCTTTTTATTTCTACCTGTATTTCACCCAGCACAATCTGACCATGGTCCATGACTCGTGCTCCCATGCACTACCACTGTGTAAATAAGTTATGATTCCTTTAGCAGTTGGAAAATGTAACTGAATGCAGAAACACAGCCTAATGATTAACATCTAAAAATCTATTACTTGTTACTACCATAAATGCAAATATATATATATACATCAATATGTGTCTTGACTACCATAAACGCAAAAATATATATATATATATACACACACATCAATATGTGTCTTGGTCTTCCTTTTTGTTACTGTCTACATGAGTAATTAATTATCAGTAATTATTATCATTAATTGTTCCTTACTACTGGTTTTTCTTCCAGGAACACTACTACAAGTTTTGTGACAAGCCTACTGTATCCAGTCAGAGATAAGAAAAATCTGTTGGTTTTTTTCTCCTAGACAAGTAAGCTAAAAAGAACTACTTAAAGGAGGACTGAAAAAAATGGTACAAATTTGAAACCAAAACAAAACTTTTTAACTAACCCAAAACTTAATTTCACTCATATTTTCCCTGGAGGATTCTGAATAAACATGATATTTCCACTGCAATTATATTTCTTTAATTTCTATTTTTTTTTTTGCTGCTCCCTTCAGTTTCATATTCAAACAGGAGAGGGAAAAAGCACCCAGAAACAAGAGATTTTTGTGTACTTGTAAAGTTATATTCTTGAGGGAAATGAAACTTTTTCATGAACATTTCCACCTCTTCAAAAGGAAAAATTTTTGTCAAGAAAAAAGAAAGCAGACAAGTGTTATAAAAGGAACTTTAAATATACCTCAGTCTTTTTTGTGACTTTAAAATGTGTGCTATCTCAGTACTCCCTGCTCTTTTACATTATTCAGCTGCCAATTGTCCTGCATTTCATATCCTTTACAGGCATTTAACACAAAGTGCATTTCATTCTAGCTTTGAATCTTACTTTTTTTCTTCAGATTCCCATATCATCTCTATTTCTTCTCTATACATCCATGTATTTAACTACTGCAAGTTACTATAATGTTTAGGAGTGGAGCTCTATATATCTACTACTTTACTTTGCCATCACGGGATTCACTAATTCAATGTTTGCTACATATTTTCCATGGAAAGTCCCTATTAGACATTGCGTAAAATCTACAGATAGTCCAAAAAATGCTCTCTTCAGTTCTTTGGGAACTTTTTCTAGTATTATTATTATTTAAATTTGATTTCCTTCCTTTCCCTCTATTGCTTTCAAGCCTCTTCCTACTATTTCCAACTCCCCCCTTCATGGAACTCACAGTCCTTATGCCAACTTGTCTTGACAGGTCTAACATGTGAGCCCTGGGAGGTGCCATCTACTTCTACAGGTAGCCAAAACCAAGCTGGCTGCACTCAAGAAATCTATCTTGGTCTGTCTCAGCATCTTAGTACATCTTTCTGTTAACTCTGTCCTTGCTTTTTTACACCACAAGAAACAGAAATAATCCTTGTTACTGTATACGCAGAACTACTCCCACCATAAGTCATATTTAAAGTACACAGAAGCTGTCTTGGGTTTGACTAGACAAATCCTGTTTTCTATATCAGACTTGCTTTGTTTATGGCATAAACACAGAGGGTCAAATCTGTCATTTTAAAGTGTAAAACCATTTTGCACAACACACAGACATACAAACACTTATGATATAAAATAAGTTGTAGCCAAATGCAGCTTTACTCTCAAAGCAAAAACATCTCCTAGAAAATTACATTCTCAAGCACTGCACTGTTGTAATCTGAAATAAAAGTGTACATATTGTATAACAGAAGTGTGATAGCATTCACTTCAGAAGTAACTAATGCTGGAATAATAACAACAGTAATAATTTACAAAGTGCTGGCTGCCATTTAAAACTCTCCTGAAACCACTCAAACTGCTTTACTGAATAACCTAACAAACAGCTCCTTTCTTCCCTCTGCTTCCCTTTCTCTGCCAAGAATAATAATAAAAAATCCAAATCACACACAGTACTGCTTGTGCCTCTATTACTAATTAATGTCATTCTGACACAGCCATTTGAATTTTACCAAGTGCAGGACCTGTTTCAGAAAATCTGAATGTTCTTGTAAAGAAATACCATTTATTAGGGTATGGTTGTTCTCATCTCTTCCCCCACTGGAAAATCATTTATACCAGATTCTTATTGTAGTCTGGATACATGTAATGTCATATATGATTCCTCTAGGAATTCCAAGTGGATGAGTTGGAAAGTTATATTTTTAATTGATTTCTAGTACAGTTCTTGAACCTGATGACTGTGTGAGTTGTCTTTCTACACCTGCTCCAAAATCTTTTAGGAATATTCTGCTGTTCAACCCCTTCTAATTAGATGTACTGAAAGCAAGCCTTTAATAGTGCAGGAGACATAGCTTGGAAATAATAAATGGACCAAAACAAAGATCTTATTTCACCAGATTACAGCACAAACTTTGGGTTGGGAGCTACTGAGATAGTGAGCAACCACAGCATCCTGGTCTTTCCATAAAGCCAAGAGTTCTCAATCCTCAGGTGTAAAAAGTGAGGCAAGGAAACAAAGAGATTGGCATGGCTGAGGCAAGACCTTCTAGTCAAAGTAAAAGGCAAGAAGAAAATGCACAGGCAGTGGAAGCAGGGACAGGTATCCTGGGAAGAGTATAGGAACACTGCCCAGTTTTGTAGGGATAGGGTCAGGAAGGCCAAGGTGCAGTGGGATCTGAACTTGGCAAGGGCTGGAGGGATTAGTAAGAAGAGCTTCTACAGGCATGTCAATCAGAGAAGGAAGGTCAAAGATGAGCAAGTTGAGCCCCCCGATGAGCAAGACTGGGAAACTGGTAACAAGAGATTAGGAGAATGTTGAGGTATTCAACAACTATTTTGCCTCAGTATTCACCAGCAACCTCTCTTCCCATACCTCCTAAATTGATGGACCACAAGACAGGAACTGAGGGAACAGCCTCTTCCAGTGCTTTGTCACCCTCAAAGGAAAGAAGTTTTCCCTTATGTTTAGGAGAACTTCCTGTGTTCTAGTTTGTGCCTGTTGCCCCTTGTCCTATCACTGGGCACTGCTGAAAAGAGTCTGGCCTCATCCTCTTGACCTCTGTCCTTTAGATATTGATAATCAATGATAAGATCCTCTCTCAGTCTTGTCTTCTCCCGGCTAAAAAGCCCATTAACTCATCAGAGAGATAATACAGTTCCCTAGTGATCTTTGTAACCCTCCATTGGACTCTCTCCAGTAGTTCCCTGTCTCTTTTGAACTGCGGAACCCAGAACTGGACATACTACTCTAGATGTGGCCTCACTAGGGCAGAGTAGAGAGGGAGGAGAATCTGCCACTCTACTTACACTCCACCTAGAGCACTGTGTCTAGCTCTGGAGTCCTCAACATAAGACATGAATCTGTTGGAGTGGGTCCAGAGGAGGGCCAAAAAATGATCAGAGGGCTGGAATACCTCTCTTATGAAGAAAGTCTGAGTGAGGTGGAGTTGTTCAGCCTGGAGAAGAGAAGGCTTCAGGGACACATTACTGCAGCCTTTCAGGAATTAAAAGGGGCCTTTAGGAAAGATGGAGACATTCTTTTTAGCAGGGCCTTTTACGAGAGGACAAGGCATAATAGTTTTAAAATAAAGGAGGGGAGATTTAGACTAGATATAAGGAAAATATTTTTTACAATAAGGGTGGTGAAACACTGAAACACATTGCCCAGACAGGTGGTAGGTGTTCCATCTCTGGAAATAGTGAAGGTCAGGTTGGTTGAGGCTGATCTAGTTACAGATGTCCCTGCTCACTGCAGGAAGGTTGGACTAGAAGACCTTTAAAGGTCCCTTCCAACCCAAAACATTCTATGATTCTTCCTATGTCAGTCTCAAATCTACCAGGAAAATGCCTTTCTCTATACCTAGGCCTAAATCCTGTAAGCACAAAACCAGAATTAAAAGTAGCAACAAAACCTACTGGGAATGAATGCATCTGCTACTTGCTAAATTTTCAAGAAATATGTTGTCCTGGTTCGGGCTAGAGCAGAATTAATTCTGCTGAGGTGGTCTTGCTTCTAGCCAAGGTTCCCTTAAAAGTGCTCCAGCCTGAACCAGGACATATGTATTTCTCTTTTCCAAATAATGTGTATCTACCATAGAGCTGGCTTCCACCTCCTGCCAGCAATTTTTTTAAAAGTTATTTATTTTAAACTGAGAAGCAGCATGTGGGAGAGAAAACGATGTCTTACTGGAGCACCAAGATTCTGAAGCTCTAATTAAATTTAGATCACCTCTGTTCCTTTCAGTCCTAACTGGCCAGATATCTCTGGTCCTAAGAGAAAGCTGTTAGAATACTACTAGCTTGGCCACCAAGTTCATTATGGCTTCATACATCAACACGCAAACAACAAAGCTACAGTAAAGTAGAAAATTCAACACTGCTTAAGCCACATGTTGTCAAACACATGTTAATATCCTGCTTTCTAACCAAAGTATTCTCAGCATACTATTATTTACCAGAGTACTGAGGTGTGCAACAGCATTGCACAACAGTGAAAGTTTGGTCCATTCAGCCCAAATATTCCTGTAAGCACTCCTGTAGAACTGTGATCCATCAAATCCTGTTCAGTTGACACCTACTGTGAGTGACACTTGTGTCTATGAGATGTCCCCACCAACAAGCCAACAGTCTTGCTCCTCTCTATGCCCCCAAAAGCTTCAACAGATTTAAAGAGGCTTAAATGTAGACTTAAAAGTACATGCTCATTAGCTCTGAAGAGAGCCAGTGCTTGTTAATGGTAGAGCAGCTATACAGTAGATCAAAAACTTAATAAGAACAAAACTTTATGTGCCGTGGAGAGCAGAGAAAGGAGGAGAAAATATTTCACAATTCACATTTGTTCATCCCTTGATAACTGATGTGAATCAAAGTCTATCAATGTAAACTAGGAGTTCTGAATCAGGTCCTGCTCCAAAATCCTGTTGCATTACATGGTTGAGTTCTAAATCCTGCTGTTAATTTCAATCCTGCCCAGGAGCTGGAAGCAATACTGGTAGTTTCTAGGTTTAGATAAATGCAAGTCCTAGTGAAAATCTGTTTTAAAGCCATGACCAATCATGAAAGGTTGTATACTACAAGACCCTAGTTTACCACTGACTGTTTTCATAATCAGCTCTGCTGAGGAACTTGGATAAAAGGTCTTTGTTTTGATCCAGTGGGAATTAGGTGCCCCATGTGATCTAATAGCCTGCATCGCAGTACCTGCTAAGCTGCATGGTAATACTATAGCTAGAATGGTAATGGTCCACAACAGTCTATACTAGCATATTTTACTGATCTGATAGGCATCCAACAAGCAGTTATCAGCCAGCAAAGTGGTGCAGGGTTAAATCCTTATATATCTCTCAGGTCAAGAATTTCACCTTTCCTGCAACATACAACACTTTGATAGCATCCAACCAGCCTCATGAAAATGAATGCTGCAGTAGCATGTTAGTGATATCTTTCATCTCACTGGGTTAGGCAAGGTACATCTGATCTGGCCACATTTATTATATTTTTTGCCCTGAAAAGGCTGAAAAAGCCAGAAAAATCAGAAGCCATACCAGAAGAAAACCTGTGAGCCTTTAAGTGAATGCAGGGAACTCTCCTGCAGCAGCCAGCTTTAATGAGGAATTGCAACACCAACCAAAGCATTTCAAATGCAAATCAGCCAGTGGCTTTCTGAAAAACAATACATCTTCACCCTGTTCTCAGCCTCACATGCATCAATTGGCTTTTACTTTTTTATGGAAGGGTACAGTTTGAACTAAGCCACCGGAAGGAAATGATTATATGATTTAACAGGCACTAATACTTGTTAAAAGCTTTGCCTGAGCAGCCAATTTTACACCCACAGCAAACACTTCCTGCTTTACACTAAATACTAATCTCTCCAGGTACTACTTGCTACAAGTTCTCTGTTGTTTTTGTGTTAATTACCTTTCTGTAAGCATCATGCAGTGCTGAAAAAAAACCATTAGAGTTAGATCATTATACAGTTTACTACAGCTTTACTGAATCCTGCATCAAGGTTGGTGGACTTCTCATTGGCCCCTGTGCAGAGGCTGCTCTTGTCAAAGGAAACTTCTCTCATAATCCACATAATTCCATCCTATTCAGCTTCCTCCTCTGAACTTCACTTTATTCCATCTACAGATTCACCTAAGGGCAGCAGCTCACACTCTGCTTAAGAGATTTATTTTTCTTCTAACAGGTGTTTTCATGGGACTGTTAAAGCCAGTTTGGTCTTAATCATGACTAACGATCTCCAAGCATTTTTTTTTCTTTTGAATGCATCTATTGAATCATTAAACCCATGTATAATTAGAAATATCTCTATTTTCAAGATACATAGGATTTTTTTTATTATTATTATCTTATTCCTAGAGCATTTGTACATTAATTCATAATTTTAAAATAAAATTGGGATTATTCTACTATTAATATTTTGTCAAATAAATGTTGGGTTCTTGTTTATTAAATATGTCTTCAGTATTGATATTCTATTAGCTTTCTTGGCCTGATTACAGTCTGATGTATGCAGATGATAAAAATGTATTATGTTTTTAATATCCACCTGATTTTACACTTTATTTTAAATTTGTACATACTAATGAACCCAAGTATATAAAGCAAATAAAGCATTCCTTAAAACAAGACAAAATCCAACTACACAGAAAAGAAAGTGATAAGGTAATAAGAAATCATTCAAATTACACTAAATCTACAAATGATTATATTTTTAAAAAATTAATACCATGGGAGTCTTCTACACTATGTGCTTCCATTCAGTGAAATTACATGCTACAAAGGGAGTAACACTGCAATGAGTGAACACCTCTGTGTTTTGGGACAAAGAAACTGTCTTCTTGCTTTGTTTTGAAGAGTCTCAGAGTCTCCAGAAATCTACTACTTAAAATTCATATCTTCTGCAATTCCCAGTGAGAATGGTTAATCTCCTATATCAAGTTCAGGCATGCAAAAAAAAATGATCCCCATAAGAAGCACTTAACTTAATTCGCTTTGCTTTGTTCCTCTAGCTTCAAGTCAGTGCAGAATAGTCACACATTATGCGGATCAAACCATTTCAAAATGATGTTATGCTTTTCCGCTGAAGAGATAGAGTTTTCCAAGGCTCACGTTTGACTGAGCACTTAACTTCACCTGTCTATAAAACTGGAGTGTTAAAGATGAAATGAAATGCTGAAATCTGGGATGAGCAAAGACCTGAAAACTGGCAAACAGAATTGTCGTATGAAAGAGAAAAGGCCATTTATTATCTCTCTGCCACAGCTGACCCATCTGCACAACGAGGACACCAAACTACCTCAGTGCAGCACTGCAAGGCTTTCCATTTATAAGCTTTTTCAAGGTCCCCAAGTATACATGTAAGAAACATCACTATTAAGTCTTTTTAAAGGCCAGCCTCTGAATGTACTAAGCAATAATGGAGCAATTGTGAATACCACTATCTTTCTTAATAAAGAAAGAAAGATTTCTTCAAAGTGTAAGTGTTTATGATTTATCCCTGATCTTTAGAAAAATGCTTGTATGCCCAAGAATTCAATTTATGAAGTAATAATTTAAAAGCTAGTACTGGCAAAACTAAGAGGGGTTTAAATGACAAAATATTTATTTTCACAGAATCACACAGAATCGATCGGGCTGGAAAGACCTCC
>VWZO01004094.1:20510-48278 GCA_013396975.1 Bucco capensis
TGGCTCATGTTGAGCTTCCTGTCAATTAGTACCCCCAGGTCCCTTTCCGCCTCGCTGCTCTCCAGCCACTCTGTGCCCAGCCTATAGCTCTGCATGGGGTTATTGTGGCCAGAGTTTACATTTCTCTTCCTTTCACATGTCTATCTGACAATTCCTTTTGTTATTTTTCCAAAGTTCAGTTACAATTTTTCTAAAAGAACTGGATCATAAGAGCAGGATGGGCTCTGCCCTGGTGACTCAGAAAATGAAAAGTGCTATAGGTTAGCAAGCATGGTCCAGCATTGAGGAAAGCAGTGGCTGAGGTAAAAGCAGTATCAACTTATGTAAGGCACCTCTTTAACCATGTTCCTCACAGGAAAGGAAGCCATTTGAAAAGCTGGAGAATACCCAGCAGTGACACAGGTGGCCAAAGAGATCTAAAATTTGTCCAA
Organism: Bucco capensis; assembly: GCA_013396975.1. Taxonomy (NCBI): domain Eukaryota; kingdom Metazoa; phylum Chordata; class Aves; order Piciformes; family Bucconidae; genus Bucco; species Bucco capensis. Next base: position 20,942 of record VWZO01004094.1, read on the forward strand.
AAGTTTAATGAATGTAGACTTTAGGAATTATTAGTGCTTGCCTTAAGTCACCCTTTGCCCTTTAAATTTGACCCTTGGCTCAAGTTAAACAGATTTAACTTGCCACCTCACAAAATCTCTCCTCAAAATTACTTTAATAACTCTCAGAAAAGCCTCAGATGGCACACACTTCAGGAGAGAATCTGCAATTCACAAGGAACTATGGACATACACTTCTCTGTGCACTGCAAAACAGAAGCAGCAGGGGGGATGGGGATATAAAGAAAAAACAGAATTAGATTTGCATTCTTTTCTCTTGTCTTGCTCTTACTGAATGAAAATTGGAAGAATGGAGCTTCATCCAGATCCACTATAAATATTTTTTTTCACTCTGGAGAGGGCATCTGAAACCTCTTTAGTGACAGAATCTTGTTTTAAAACAAAAAAAAACCCGAAACATTCTTCTTAGCAAAAAACAAACCAATATAAAACAACAAAAAAAACCCCAAACAAAAACGAAACAAACCATCATCCTCTGAAAACTCAACAAAAAACCCAAAACAAACAAGCAACCAAAAACCAAACCAAATCCTCTACTAAATACATGTCACTTGTTTAATTGCAGAGACAGAGGAGATGACGACAGAAGCTGAAATAAAAAAGGGAAGGAAACTGTGAGAGATGAGGTAACAGAAGCCAGGGTGAGTAAAACATTGCATTTAGAATTTGCTATTTTTGCCCTTATTCAGGGGCAGCAGATTTATGCTCACACTCCAAGAAGCTTCAGAACACCGTTTTGTTTAATAAGCTCAAAGATCCGAGGAAAACATTTGTTGGGAAAAATACCAGAGGAGCTTGGCTTTCAAAGTGATTCAAGCACAGCTTTTTACTACAAAGTGTCTTTTCAATTAGAATGCTAGGAAGCAGAGGAGGCTAAGATGTAAGGTAATGAGAGCAGGCATGACATGGCAGCCTTAAGGCTCCATAGGATTTTCCTTCAGCATTTGATTCAGCTCCTTGGAGGAATCTGCAGTGAATCTGATAGCAGGAGCTTGCTTCTCTTCCTCCTGTGCCTCAGCTTTCAGGTCTCATGTGCTCTGTTGTACCTTCACATCTATTGTTCACACCCCACTACAGTTATAGAGCCTTTGTTTCCTAGAGTTTGCCAGTTTATTCCTTGAGAACATAAAATAACCTTAATAACATGAGGCCAGGCCTGTTTCTAGACACTTGGAGATGAAATGAGGGAGGGATCATCTGAAAGTCTCTGTGTGTTGGAAACATCAAGTAATGACCTTTATTACTAATGACCTAAGCCCTCCAGCATCGAACCTAGAAAACACTGATTAAGAGAGGAGCCTGCTGCTTTTTACAGGCATATAAAGTAAAAGGAGTCTATGTGTTAATAGAGAGGGGTATGACACAGAAGGAAATGTAAAAATGAATGAGCTATAAAAAGAAGAGATTTTTTCCTACTCTGTTGAAGACAATAAGAAATTAATCCAGAGATATAAAAGCTTGAATCATAGTTTCATAAACCATTGCAGAAGAACATATTTACAAGGTAATGTTAACTAAATCTCACACTGCAGATCTGCAGAAAAAAAGACTACAGCTTCCTTAAAGGTATGGCATAGAACAGAAACTTAAACAAAATATCAGCTGCCATTCTCAGAATAAATAATACATCCTAATTTTTTTTTTTTTTTTGCATCATATGCCCATATAAAAAAAATAAAAGTAATGGAAATCTTACCTATTTCTACTACTGCTGTAGCTAAAGCTTTCCAAAGGCTCATCTTGCTTTTGTTATGCGAATAGCAAGTCCTTGGGCTGGAACAAAGTGGTGAAGATTCAGAGGACACAAATGGTTCTTACAAGATACCTGTTCTGGGAGTACCTCTTCAATGGAAAATGTTCTCAGCTAATCTGTACCATTCCAAGCACCACACTATAAGAGCACTAATAACACAAAAGCTCTTTATAATTAAATAGTTAAAGCTCAAAGCCATCTTTAAGAAACTGAGCATTCATGTTCACATCTATGACAGGCACTAGATATATCAAGAAAAATGTTAAGAGCATGTTACAGAAACACTTCTGTGGGAAAAGAAGTTAGAAGAAAATAAAAACTGCAAACACCAGGGAAACTCCAGAAAGATAAGTGGATAACAAATAACAGCTAATATCAGAAGGCATGAATTCCTTGCTTGTCCACTACAAGACAATTTGGGGTTTAACAACTGATAAGGAAGTGCAACACAAACTCTCAGTAGTATCATCTGGCTATTTCTAATGATATGGAAATATGAAATTTGGTCGATGGTAAATTATGCTTGCCTTCTTGTGATGTAATCAAAATATTTGCTTTTAATATGGAAGAAAGAGAGGGCCCCCCCCACCCCCACCATTACCACATGCAAAGGGAGTTCAGCCTGGAAGTTCAGCTTAAATTATCACAAATTAGGGGAAGTGAAGTCTGAGTCTCAGAAACCTTAAAGGCAATTTAAAGAGAGAAAGTGCCTGTTTAGCATATTACTTCTATTGACTGTATTTGAGGAATGACAACCAAAAATCAGATGTCAGCCTTCGTAAAAGAGGATACATGTTTCTGTTTGCCTTGAGCTTTAGTGACATATTTATACATGTTAACATTCCCTATCCTCTTTCAGTGTTGGCCTCACACAACCTCAACACTTTGCAAGAGGACCTTGCAATTGTCCTGTTGATGTAGTGCTGGTATCTGGAACATCTCCTCATTATGTGCATACACATAAATGATGTCTGGTTTACACTGATGCCATATGACCTCATACCTTTAAAACTAAAGACAATTTTATCTGCCACTAACCTATTCATGTCTCTACTTTATCCTGGCATCTTCTGTTGACATAGAGCTTGTAAAGTTAACTATCATGGGCTATATTAGGATTTAAAAAACCTTTTGTCAGGATAGATTAAAGAACAGAAAACATTCCTATGCAATCCTACAGTTTGGTGCATGGACAGAATTAATCAGTCCATACATATGATTACACATAGAAATGAGCAGACAGCTTTCTTCAGGTGCTAGGCTCTCATCTGGGGCATGCTATGATTGTTTGCAGCATGGAAGGTATGACACCTCTCTCTTCATGACCTCTCTGGGGTGCTAAGGATCAGGGAGTGACTTCCAGCAAGTCCCCTAAGCAGTGTAACTGTCAGGATCTCCTTCCCTTGACCCACATGGGCAATCACATGCTGGTTTTTATCCATCAGACACTCTTCTTTACACACAGGCTCATCAGATGATGAACCCACTTTGTTCTTCTGTTACATTACCTGGCCAGTTTCTCCTTTGATTACTTTTTGCTCTGCACTGTTTCCCAGGTGGCAGAATGTACTCTGCTGCAGGCAATCCATCTTCCTCTGGCACCCCAACAGATTTCATGCTGATTCTTTTGGAACTTTCTCATTTGCAGTGCTGGCTTGCTAACTGACCTCAGAGCTGTACATCAAAACTTCACAGATTCCCATAGTTTTATCTAAAATGTCAGTAGATTTCACAGATCAATCTTCCTGAACGTCTATGCCTTTGATATAACAGAGTGGGATTGAAAGCACAGTCCGTGTCAAAATTCAGCACAACCCCAGTAAGTCTTTCTTTCAAGAGACTGGTGCATGGCATGAACATGAACAGCATTAGTCCCCAAGCCTTTGACACTATCTTTTCCAGAGACAATCCTAACCTTTCAGCACTGAGCTGTGCTTCCAATCATCCAGTGAGATTTTGATCCTTAAGAAACACAACTTTCATACAGGCTGAACGATCCTATGCAGAGCACGGCATATACACTAAATGTATTTTCCAGACCCATACAGATATCTATCTGTGTGTCCTCTGCATTATGTCTACAATTTTTGTCTCTCCTTAGACAGAATCATCAAAAAACATCATCTTTTGTGGAACTAATACTTAGTTATTCAAAATAATAGTTTTAGATGCAACTGTGCAGAATAATTTACATAGTCTGAGACTCCAAAAAGTTCAGGGTTTGCTAGCTTTCCTGTCTGTTACGCAACAGTCTTCAGAGCAGCATGTAGAGCAGCCAAATGCCAGCCTACATGCAGAACTCTGATAAAAGAGCCCAGAAAATCTTGAGGAGCTCACAGTGACTGTGGCAGAAAACACCAAAGTGACAAAAGGAGGAATGAATTCAAGTACCAAAGCCTCTGCAAGTTTAAAGTCTCGAGGGAGAAGATAAAGCAGTAAGGGCAGAACAAGCGTTCTGCTGAAATGCTCATAACTAAGCTCAGCCTTTCCTTGTCAGGCTGCTGCTCTGAACAAATACCACCCAGGTTGGAAAACATTGTCATCTCTCAGTTCTCATTACCATCCAAAGCACAGCTGTGCCTCTGCGTTTTCTGTGTGGGATCATCTTTGTCAACCACAGTAATGTTACTTGGCAGCTGGGCAACCTGTCTGCCTCTGGCCATGGTAAATCCACTAGTTTACAAACAGACCCCTGCAAGTTTTCTCTCCTTTGGAGAGTCAACCCAGACTCTCACACAGTTATAAATATCCTACTCCTTTCAACCACCTCCTCATTATGTAGAAACATCTGCTGAGCAGTAACCTGAACTCAGGCTGTCTAGTTCAGGAGAGGGCTTGGGGTGCATATTGACTCAGCTGATAACCTTCTTGCTTTCCATAGTGGAGACTGCATTTCAGTGGCTTCCCATATTTCTACTGAATATCCAGGACAGAAAACTTCTCTAAAATACACAGCTTCATGTAAAACAAAGGTTAAGATGCACACAAGCAACTGGACAAATGTAGCACCGGACAGGGTGCTCCAGACTGGCTACACAACTTTGGGCTAATCTGACTTTTGCAATCAAACCAGTTTGATTTTCACTTGGGATAACTAAAAAGCTGGAAGAAAAAAAAAAACCTTTTAAAGGAAAAAAGCCTCGTTTTAGAGAGCTCAAACTCTTAATTTCCTTTGAAAACAATTATTTGATCTGATGGCCTATTGAAATCAATGCTGTTTGCTAATAATCACTAGCACCCATAGTTGTAAAAGTCTTACATGGCTATTTTAAAAGATTGTTTTTCAAATGATTAAGCAAGACTGATGTACATGAACCACAAATTTGACTGTAAAACCCTTTATTTCAAAAAAAATGGCAGCCAAGGCTGGATTAAAGAGCAGAAATTCCTAGAGTAATAAAATATTACAGCTCAATTTAAATAAGGTTTCTACTCAGCTTTTACCCATGCCCACAAAACACTGGAATGGAAGACATTTTCTTCTTTATTTTGCAGCTGCAAATTCAATGCGTGCTTGAGTCTTCTTAACATCTATCTCTCCAAAAGCATTAGGACTGGGAACACTTCTACTTTATGTATACATTAAGAAATTAGAAGTATGCATGGCTGGTTACACACATTTATTTGTACCTAAGAAATGCAGAAAAATGTAAACAGATGCCAAGAAACAAATCAAAGTCTGAAAAAGCTCATCTTCCATGTGGGGTGGTTTTACTGCACTAAGTAATATTCTGAGACATGACAATTTCTAACAAAAATATAAGAGGTTCAGAACAATTTGCCTGGATTTATAGCCCAAATAGAAAACTCTTCATCTCGCTCAAGAAAAAACAAACCAAACCAAAAAGTAGAATACATGGTTCAGTCTCCTTACAGCTTCTGTGTTGTTTCACAGGTGTGTCTCTTTCAAGACACTCTGCTAATAAAAAAAAATGGCAAGTCACTATTTTTATTAACAAAGAATTTTAAAGGCGCTATTGGAAGAGTAATATAATCTAGAACTTATGTCTGCTATTTTATCCAAATTAGTATTCCTCCTTAAACCAAAAGGACCCTGTTGGTCTCATCTGGGACAAATCATAAGAACTTTGCCCACTCTTTCCCAAAGTTCACTGATTATTTTTTTCCTATGCTTCTTCTGCAATGTTTTCTGGTGTAGCTCCAATTAACTATTTAAAATTTGTTGTTTTGTGATATATGCTCTATGTGATGAACTAGTATATACTCTTCTGTACACATATGTAGTATACAGTAAGACTAACCAGCAGCCTGGCTTTAAAGCATCTATTATGTTTAATCAAAAGTAATTTTAGCCCAGATTTTTTTACTACAGGTAGGAGGGAAGCATGTTACGTTACAAAAACCCTGTTGCTTTACAACTGTCATAGTTCAACCATCAGAACACTACTCAAACTGTAGATTATAACCACAGACACCTATGATAACACTGGGCTAGAACTCCCTTCAAGCTACATTACAGAGACACAGAAATTCTGGTGCCTGTCCAAAGCAGTTTACAATGCAAGTGGAAGAAAGAGACCCATGGAGAGTATACAGGGTAAGAGAGCATGGAGAAACAACTTATAGCAAGACAGAGGCCACAGCATAGTAGCTACCCAACCTTAGGTTAATAAACTATCCTTTTTTTGCAATAGAGAAAGCTCTTTAAATGCTATTGCTAGTAAAAATGAAATCCTTTTCCAGGGGCATCTTTTATAAGTAATTTGTTAATTCTCAGCATTGCAGTATCCAAGAAAGCTATTCCTTCTCCTTTGCTTCTTGCAAAGTGTGGCAATTTGGCAAAACATGTCACAGCTGCAAGTGTATCAGTATATAAGTACACGGTAGGAAAAAAAGCATCCATTTATAACTGAAAAAGCTATTTTCTCTTCGTTGTCTTTGTTACATTTTCTTATCACTAACAAACCCCAACATTAGCAGCATGCAGCTGGTCTACCTGTCAGCGGGATCTTACCTTTTTTCCCTCCCCTCTTCCTTTCCCCCCAGGAGGGAAGATTCATATTTCCTGTTCCTAAAAAGACAAAGTTCACTTTCACTGTATGAGTGAAAAGGGTAATGATGTTTTTGGCAATGGTTTGATATGAAATCATAATTTCATTCCTTTTAGATAGATAAGCTGAGCAATCCTTTTATAGATAGTCTAACTAATTCCTTACCAACACCTATCATTTTTCTCCACCTGTCAACCTTCTTAAGGTTGACAGTTTAGAAAGCACACTAAAATCAAGCTTTATAAAAAATGCTCAACATTTCACCTCCCAGGTGAGCACCATGTAGTCAAGTACTACTATGGTAGCTGAAGAACCCTCACTGTATTTCTAATTAGCAGTGACTAAGACCAACTGTGCTTAGTTCTTGAGGCACAAACACGAGGTTTGATGGCTGCAGGCACTACTATCAGCTACAATTACTGCTTTTGCCTCAGTAATTGCATTACTCAGGTGGTTACCACATGTTGATAGAGAAGAACAGAGGAGGCCACACAGGGAGACAGAAGGCCCCAGTGTGGACAAACTTGTCGNGCCTGGTGGACAAACTGAGCTTCTGTAAACCTGACCCAAACACAGGCATTCGGTTATGCAGTAGCTTCCCAGCTGTGCTACCACATTTCCAGGGAGGTTGCCTCCCCGCTCAAAGGACAGCACAATATTTCACAACTATCCCTCATCCTCATCCAGCTGCTTGTATGGCTTTGGGAAGGAAGGTATTTTTTCTCTGGAGAGTCAATGATGAAAACCATGAACACAGCAGATCTTCTGCAATGCTGGAATAGCAGGCAGGAGACCCTGGCAGTTTCATAATTAGTGTGAAAGCACTAACAGGCTTCCAGGTGAGCAGTGCAGGAGCAGGTACAGAAAGATTTCTGACCAGTAATGTTGCAGTAGAAAAAGCTACTGAGTTGAAAAATTCCCCTCTCCCAACTCACCACAACACTATCCACAGGTAGGCAGTCTTCAAATCTCACTAACCAAATCAGTTTCTCCCCTGAGTACAGATTAATAAGACTCTGCTCTGCCATATTATTCATTTATTTTGGAGATGTAACAGTGCCTGGGAAACAAGAACTACCATAATTTGATTCTTTTTCCATAAATTGCATTGTGTGCTGTATACAACAGTGCATAAATCCTCCGTGGAAAACACTAAAATAATAAATAAATTGATTTTCTTTCTCAGTGAAGCCATATTAACCAAGAGGAATATACAGGACTGAAAGTCCTGTAAGAATTGGAGCATGGAGGTAACAGTTTGTGCACTTTACAGTGCAAATAATTCAGGGTTCAGACCTACTGAAATTTAAATAAACTCCTTTTATCAAAGAGCTTCAAAGATGCAAATAATTTACGCTTCAAACAATGGCTTTATATATTGGAACAGATAATTTTGGAACAAGTTCCTTCCTCTCCTAGTAGAAACTGATATCACCTTCACCAGTTCAGGGGGTACACTTTGGGTTACACCCTTCATTAGTGGCATGGGAACTTGGCCCTGTACCCTGCCTTACTGCCATGTCAGATTTGTAAGGCAAGTCCATGAAAGCAGGTGAAAGCAAAAGTACTATTTATTGCACCAAGCACTCTGAATTATTTGGATTCTCTTCCTCCCCATACCTCCATCAGTGGTCTCACCAAACGCTATTTTCTTGCAAACAAATTACCACTCCTTAGATCTGCAAAACTGGATGGGAATTGTAAGGAAAAGCAGCATATGTATTATTAACACCTCTTAAGCAAATCCCAGAAGAAATGGCAAGTATAATAACACCAACTACAAAAAGTTTGAGTTTTCAGCAGAGATTCAGGAACAGTCTGTCCTTAGGGCTTGCAGTTTCTTTCAACTGCTTCACACGTCGTTATCCAAACTTCTGACTTGAACTGTTTAATCATTTTCTTCTGAAATACTTCTCTTTTCATGAGATTGATAAACCAAATGTTCTCTGTAAAGGTCTGTTTTGCTTTTTCATTTTGCTCATTAGAAGAGAGGCAGCATTTCAACTTTTTTTACTTTTTTTTTTTTTTGCTTTTAATGCAATGTCAAAGCATTAAATAGCTTTCTATTACCAAAAAAAAAGGCAAATAGAATTTTTTCCTTTCTGTTTTATGATGAAAAGTTAATTTCACCATTTATCATTTCAAAAGAAATGTTTGCTTTGTCATAAGTATTACAGAAAAAAAAAACAACCAATGTTTTTCCTTTCCAGTACTATTGACTTCTTGTTTTTCAGAAAGAACTGATCTATTTCCAGACAACCTTGAATAACTGGCAGACATGCTTCATCAGCCCACTCTTGTTATCAAGCTTTTAAGGTAAAATAGACCTAACACAACTATATTTTCAGTATATTTTTGGCTGATCTATTCCTTCATTGACTTCATTTTTATTAAACATGAGCCCGGGTACAGCAACTACTTCCATGTCTCTTTTGTTATATAAAAGAGGAAACAATGAATATTCATGTTTGTTTCACATAATGAACAACCTAAACATGGACTGCATCATACCTTTTTAATCTCTGTGCCAAGGTGAAACAGAGTGAATCATTACTTTGTTGAAGAGAACTTAAGAATCAGAGGAAAAAAAAATCATATCTATTTCATGCCCTGGATTTAATATTATAATATAGGAAATTAATAACAATGTTACAGTTTTAGATTCAGAGTTTGCCATTTCCATGTCACAGATATTATATCCATATAATTATCACTTCTAAGTATTAAATATTTTTTTTACCAAGATGACACAAGACAGTCCCAATTCTGCATTTATGAAGTGGTCAAAAGTATTTAAATGTATCAAATTATGTAAAGAAGAAAACAGAACAAATAGATCTTAGAAAGATTGAACAGTGGCAAAAAAAAATGCACCTACAAAGCAGTTGAGCATCTTCCTGTTAAAAGACTTCTAAGTAAGATAAACTTACAGGTGTGAATCCCACTGAAAACCAAAGTCTTCAAAAAATAACCACACGATGCATCCAAAATATGTCTTCATGATGGAAAATGTCTTGGCACCACATATTAACTAAAGTACAAGTAAGATCATTATTTACCATTAGCAGTAATTTAATTTGAAGGTACTAAAAGGCCGTGCACAAGGTGCCCTCAGTTATATGGAACAAGGTTGCTGACTAAATTCCACACTTCATAAGTGAAGGAAAGCTGATGTATGAGAGTATTGCTTCTGGAGATGTCTCTCCCTATGTTCTCCTCAGCTTTGACTTTCTCCACTGACTGACTTGCAGAAAAATTCTATTCTGCCCTACAGCTGTTTGCCAGGTTAATTTTGTAACATCTTCTCTATGGAAAAATTGCAGTTAATAGAGCAACCTTCATAATCACCTTCACAAGTCCATTTTTGTGTCCTCATATGCATCTTCTACTTCCTCCTCTAGCACAGGAATCTGAAATGAGGCTGAGTCACTATTTCTACTCTCTCAAAGATATTTTTCCCTTTTATTCTTTCCTCTTTACTGTAGAACTAATATCTGAAGTGATTTTCAGTGTCATGCAGACTGAGAAACAGACTGCAGTGTTCTAACTCATGCTTCTGTACTTTCTTATCTCTTTGCTGGTAGGATTTTGGCATCAGAGGTAAGCTGCCCTGCTGGATGCTTATGTAATATGTAGTCAAAGCCAGAAAAGTACAAGGTTAACTTAAATAGGCAAAACCATGCAATTGTATCTTGCACAATCCAACCTGAAAGAAAAATGTCAGTGAAAAAGCAGAGCTAGGAAATTATCATTTATTTTTCACACGTGTACAGCACTTTTGTCTATAGATCCTCAGAACAGGATGAAAAAGAGCTCTATCTTCCACATGGAAAATCTAAGAGAAAAATAAGTGTCCTAAAGATCAATAACCAAGGCTATAGCTTTATTCTACCTAGCACATTAGGACATGCTTCAAATGAACAGGCAGCCATAAAGCAGCACTGCTTTTCTATGGAAGCATTTAAGTATTTGCAGTAAATACAGAGCACATTAGTTTAAATGCATAAATATTAGCAACATACAAAAAAAGTCTGTATTATAAACGAGTTACCTGTTTATTGACTCTATTTCTAAACTGTGAGATCCTGAGAAAAGAGGAGCAAAAAACAATGTTGTAATATCAAACATTTGGCTTGTATGATGCCAGCACTATCTAAGCTGAAGACTACTGCATTCCTCCTCTTGTTTCATCTAAAATAAGTGCTGCAGATACAAGTCACATAACTTTATGGCCTTGGCACCGTTGGTCATTATAACATTTATGATGCAATGAAATAGACCATAAAGTGCAGTAACTTGTTGGGAAAAAAATCACATTCTTCTTTTGTGATGAACACTCTACAAATAATTTGTCCATGAGCTCAACTGTCCGTTTATTTTTATTTTTATTTAATAACAATGCCTATGTCTCTAAATCTTTTTGATCTGAAGTGCCATAAGTTACAGTTGTTATGAGGTTCAGTAAGCTCTTCCTGCCCAATAAACTCTCAAACATTGGAGTACATCTTCCATATATTAACTCATACTGGAAATTTGGCACAGTTTTAGTGATTCAAGACTGCCAGATATAAGCACAATTACAATTCTTTACATTTTCTTTATCATGTTTCTCCTTAAAACTGCTGAATGACACTTTTACTTCTCTTTATATATTTCTCTTTATATACTTCTCTTTATATATTCCTCAGTCATATTTCCTAACTACTTTTAAACAACACTCTGTATGAAATAACAGATAATAAAATGATATTTTCAAATAATAGAAGTTTCTTTTTGTGGCAATTATAAGAAAAACAAAGCCAAGGAAATGTCATTAAGGGAAAGCTACGAAAGAATAGAGTGCAGGAGATGTAATTAAATTCCCTTTCTCTGCTGAAACTCGTAGAATATAAAAAGAAGGAATGTTCATGTTTAGTCTTCCCCTTAAAAGTAAAATATTCTAGTCATTTCAGATATTCTCTCTTAAAACTCCAGTACAATAATTGCCAGTGCTTCCATTTCTAGCACTGCATGATTATTTCAGAGCTGGAGACAATATCTAAGCTTTTTTGATGTGCTAGGCCCAAAACTCCCAGTGAGGGGATTTACTTCAAATGCCCTCCATCTTTCTATAAATGGTGTGACTGCAAGAGAAGAGGGCAGGGGGACCACCTAAACCCAGTATTTATCAATAAATAATTTATTTCTGTTCCTATTTCCTTTCAGCTGCCATGTGCTTGCCTTGTCTCTTAAACTAAGTTGCTTAGATCAAGGATTTTTTTATACTATACAGTAACATACAGTATAGAACAATAGGACTTGAAGCCCATTTGGGGCATATACCTGCCACAGCAAGTCACAGAAAAAGAAAAAATTCAGCTATATAATCACAGCTTTAGAGAAAACATAGGCAGATGAAAGTGAAGCATTCTCACCACACAGGGGGTTTTGCAATGGCAAACACAGAAACTTTTTACATATCACAAGCCATTTCCCCTTGGTTGGTTAGATGATGCAGTAAAAAGAAAAGCTGTATTTTGAGTTGAGATGTAAGCACGGAGCTGCCTGCTACCACGAGAACAAGGGTTGTCCTCACTGTGCTGAGCAAATGGTTAGCAAATTACATTGCCTTCAGGATTTGCTGGTAATGAAGTAAGGCCAAAAAGTCAAAGTATCTGAATTATGGATGCAAGTACTTTAAGGATTTCTTTTGACATGAAAGTCTACTGGGTAGTTAGGCTTCAGCAATTAAGNTTGTTTAACAGAGGTGCAGGAAAATCAGTCCTCAGTTAGTACATGCAAAGCTTTTGCTGAAAATGGACCACTTTTTTTCTCTCAAAACATACACCAGCAGTGTGTCTGATCTGAAGTTGTGCCAATAATGCATGTGCAAAAATTAAGCAACTGTGAAGAACTGATGTGACTTTACTCAGATGGTGACCATATGAGCTTATATATGTGCAGTCAATCCACCTAACTACATACAGGAGGATTCTCCATGTTTTGGAGATCTTCACCAGGTTTCCAGAAGATAATGAACTTAACATTCATCTAGAACATATTCAGGAGAAGACCAGCAAGATGATTCCAGGAGTGGAAGCACTTGCCCTGTGAAGAAAGGCTGAGGAAAGCAGACTTGTCCATGCTGAAGAAGCGAAGGCTTTGGTGGTATACAACAGTAGCCTTCCAGTACTTGAATTGCACTACTACAGCTTTCACTAACCTCCTTTCTAACCTTGTCAGTTAAGACTCAATGCTCATCTAATGTTCAAAGGCAATATTTCACAGAGGAACAGTGAGAAACTGATCCACATGAGCCTCCCCTACTGCTTAATAAGAAAAGACATCATGTCTTTAGGTATGATGGNAAAAGAAAAGCTGTATTTTGAGTTGAGATGTAAGCACGGAGCTGCCTGCTACCACGAGAACAAGGGTTGTCCTCACTGTGCTGAGCAAATGGTTAGCAAATTACATTGCCTTCAGGATTTGCTGGTAATGAAGTAAGGCCAAAAAGTCAAAGTATCTGAATTATGGATGCAAGTACTTTAAGGATTTCTTTTGACATGAAAGTCTACTGGGTAGTTAGGCTTCAGCAATTAAGATTGCTGTGAATGTGTAACAGACTAACAAGAGAGAGAAGTTTATAAATATTATCACAGGAGCAGAATTTCTGAAGAGCCAAGCTCTTACTCTAGCTCTGATTTGCCCTGCTTCTGCAGCTGTCTGCTTCTTATCTATTATTTATCTACTTCCAGTTTCTTCATCTGTAAATGGAAGGTAGTACTTATCATAGAATCATAGAATGGTTAGGNCAGATTGTGACCATCTGAGCTTATATATGTGCAGTCAATCCACCTAACTACATACAGGAGGATTCTCCATGTTTTGGAGATCTTCACCAGGTTTCCAGAAGATAATGAACTTAACATTCATCTAGAACATATTCAGGAGAAGACCAGCAAGATGATTCCAGGAGTGGAAGCACTTGCCCTGTGAAGAAAGGCTGAGGAAAGCAGACTTGTCCAGGCTGAAGAAGCGAAGGCTTTGGTGGTATACAACAGTAGCCTTCCAGTACTTGAATTGCACTACTACAGCTTTCACTAACCTCCTTTCTAACCTTGTCAGTTAAGACTCAATGCTCATCTAATGTTCAAAGGCAATATTTCACAGAGGAACAGTGAGAAACTGATCCACATGAGCCTCCCCTACTGCTTAATAAGAAAAGACATCATGTCTTTAGGTATGATGGGGAGAGATGGAGGTGCCTGCCTTGATCAATGGCTTTATATCAAAGAGAAGTGGAAGCAGAGAACAAACAAACAGGGTCTCACACTGAACTTCAGTCTCACACCCATAACACTGAGCACCAAACAAAGACTCTCTTCTCAGGGATGTTACGGGGGGAGTGGTGTCTTGTCATCTTCCTGCTTGTATCATACAGACATGAAAAGAAACAAATTCTTATGATTTGCTACAGACATTTTTACTTCATAGACCTCTGGCAAATGTCTCCTCAGTTGCAAGAGGGGAAAAAAAAATGTATTCAAGTGATCAGCTTGTACACATCTTATTATAGCAGTCTCTCCACTGAAATTCATGCATGCTGATGACAACGCTGGTACACACATGTGTCATCTGAGCTGTTTATAGCCACTGTTTCAGTTAATGCTTCTCATCTGCCAGTTTTTCTTGCAGGCTTTGTCTGCTTTACCATGTTATCATTTAAGTCTTTATCTATAAATCAAACTGATATATAAACCACTTTGTCATCTTTTGTTTTGCAACAGATGCACAGTAAGCAGAAATTGCTTCTGAATAAGAAAAAATGAGAACACAAACATAGGCTGAGATATGCACAGAAATTCCAGAAAATCAAGATAGTTTTTCTTAACTGATATCAAACAGCACAGAATGATGTTTATGAAAAGAATATGAGAGGTGAAAAAAAAATGAGATGACAATACTTTTTACATGCAAATGTGATTTCTTCCTCCTGGAATCAGGCCAATGACAGCAGTCTGAGGGAGTGCAATGTGGAAGAGTTAGGCTTGTGCTATTTGCAGGAGGCTTCTAGGATGCTGAAGCAACAATTCAGTTGTGTAAAGAAAGAACCTACAATAGATTTCTGCTGTGTTAATGAGCTTCTGCTGACAAGCTCTTAAACTTTGCCAACACATTCTGACCACTCCAATCCCCTATCATGACTCCTGTGACACCTTTACTACTGAGAAGACCATGAAGTTGTAGCTACATTGCTTTTGTTTTCCAATGAGTAACAAATACACAACTTAACCACTGTCCAGTTCAGAAGGCTTCAGAACATCTGACTGAGTGCTGATGGAAAGGGTTTTCTGCACTGGAGGCCATTTTTCTAGGTTTGCTTGCATTCTTAGTACTATTAATTGCATTTATTATTAGCATTCCTCTTCTGGAGACTTCTGTCATGCTGGACAGTCAAGCTGATCCAAAACACAGTTTTCTCCCAGCAGATGGACAGATGCTTAGATGCATTGCTGGTGGCAGATCTACAGTCCAGTCCATCTGGCTTTGGCATGCAAAGACATGCCACACAAGGTCAGATATCTCAGTAGACAGCTTGCATGAGGCAATGTATCCTGTACATCCTTATCTCTAAATCACTTCATCATTAGACACGATGCTTAGCATCACATCCACCATTTCTATTAGCCTTAAGTGTAGTTCTCATTATTCATGTTATTCACATAAACACCCAAACACCTGAAACTTCCTTAATCTCTTGGTCCCAAGAGTCAAGTCTCAGTCCCTTGAGACTGCTCACTTGAGAATAAACTTCCTCATGATATTTCAGGCACCTGGGATTTTGGTGAATATGGAAAAAAAAAATGAAAAGGACCCTTTATCAGTTAAATCTTTAGCCAACTGGATTTTAAAATTGATCAAATGTGAAGACTGAAAAGTTAATAATTACTTCCTCAAGAGTCTCATTTATAGTTCAATGTTGGAGATGCCTCTAAACACCAAAAAATGTTGGAGAAAGTCTGTGGGCATTTTCTTCCCCATAAAACCTAAGTACACTTGTAGGAAACTTCTCCTACCTAACCAATGATTTTAGTATAGGTAAAAGCAGATTTTTGGAACACTCAGGGAATGCAATTACTATATATCCCAAATTAAATCTTTATATCATAAACACTGATTGAAAATCAAGAGCAGACTGAATTTTTTGAGAAAAAAGAAAGATGCATCTATAACAAAATAAATTACAAAAGCAGAGAGAAGTTAGAATTAGCAATTTTCAGCTGTAACCCCAGCAATATCCCTGATGACAAATAGTACACTCAGCAAAAATTGGAAGTGCTAATTAATTTACCAGCTTTCTTAACTCTAGAAAATTGCTTAAAATGGGAAGTAGCATGAGCATTATTATTTGTACTTTCATGTGTCATCCAAGTTCTAGTCATCTCTCAGATTGTGTGCCAGCCATTGAAAGTTTTCATAAGGCTCTAAAACAACAAAAAGCATCAGCACAGAAGATTTGAGCCAGATAGGAAAATTATGATAAATGTAGAAAATATGACATACAATCATATTTCCAGTAGTCACTACTTTGATTATGCCCCAACTGTGCAACAATTGTTGTTAGGCAAATTCCAGTGTTATAAAACTTCCTTTTAACAAAGCCATGATGATGAACATCAGTTTAAGCAGGCTTTAAGATTCTAACCTCTAAGTTCTGCATGTCTGAACTTCATCAAATCTAAACCTACCAAAAATTGCTATTCCCATCTTGCATAAATCTGTAGTGAGGCCCTGAGATTGCTAAAAACAAAATACTAATTCCTTGTCTCCCATCTCCATTTGATAGTTACCACTGTAACTCTAAGACCAAAGTTAGACAATTCAGCTGCTGACACCTTTTCCTCCTCTATACAGGAAATAATTTAGCTACATATCTTTGAAAGAACATAAGACGCCTCAAAGTTTTCCTCAAAGCATATCAAAAGAAACAGAACTCCACACCTTCTTCTGTAACTTATCAGCTTCATTGGCAAGACACTTGTCTTACCCATGGCAAACTCATATTCACATTAGTATTCCCTTTCAGCCCAGGAACTCATATGAGAATTTACCTGTCTAACACATGGATCACAAGCAGTGGGGCAAGTGACAAAATGTAGGCTACAGTTTTATATGTTACCCTCAAAATAAAATTCAATTAGCCAGCTAAAATATTTGGGGATGTGGAGTAGGAAGAGATGCTCATATTTAACCCAAAATAGTCTTGGATCTAAAAGTGCTATTAGCATTACTTAGAAAGTAGAATCAGTTGGCATAGTTCCACTTTAAATCACGTTTGTACACAATGTACCTAAATCAAAAGATATTCTAGTTCTGAGTGTTCTGATTTTTTTATTTGCTTTATTTGTGACCACATCAGCACCACAAGATGTAGAAGCTATTTTTGACATATGGTATTGCAATTGTGGATAAGAATCTGCTTCTGGAACAAGTAATGTAAATTTTTTAAATCTCAGTAATACTATAGACAAACCAATATTTATAATAGATCTGTTTCTCTGGATAAAGTAGTATTTCTGCCAAAACAACCCCAATACTGTGCAAACTATTGTATGCTATTGTGGTAAAATATGTGATATGCTATTTTATAGAACAAAGAGCCAATGGTTTTAGTCTTGTAGTCAGACCAATTTCTGAATAGTAATCAACAAGTTTGGGAGATTGAATATCTTTAGTGATACAGCAGTTCTAACATCATTTGGTGCTTGCCTCTTATTAATCAAGCTCTCACATAGTATTTCCAGATACCCTAGACATGATTCAGATTTTTAATAAAAGCATCTGTCTCAGAGTCCAATTTAACAGATGAATCATGCCTATAATTTTACCCCAGGTGTTAATTTGTGTTTTTCCAAATGTTTTAAGCACAAAACACTTGCTTTCAAAAACGGAGGCAAAGTTGAATAATTCAGAGCTTGGGACATGTTTTAAGTCTTGCTGGAGAAGTAGCTGTGAGCACACAGTGAGAAAGCACAGATGGGAGCAATGGGCAGCATGGTAGGAAATCAGGACTCTAGTGCCTGCAGCTACTCCAGGCTGCTATGCAGCAGCACTCACTGCTCTACCAACCACCAGCTCTGAGCTGAATGAGAAAATAGGAACACTGGGCAACAAGGAGGAAAGTGAGAGAAAGAGAGCATCTAGCCTCATAATTACTTGATTACAGAAAGGGAAGATATCACTGAAGGAACAAGATGTCTTCACTGAACTGAGAAACAGAAACCTACCAGTCTCTGTAGGATTCCATTAAAATGCTTCAAGCTTTGCTTTCAGACACTGTGAGACACCTGCTGGTAACAGGCTCTTGCTGGACTTTGCTACATCTGGAAATTCTGCATCCAAGCCATTCAATATATGGTATTTTTTTCTCTGAAGTATGTTTTCTTTTCTTTTATTTTCTCAAATCTCCAGAGCACAAGTCAATTAAGAGACAACAGCAAGCTTCTCAAACTGAGAGGTCATACTGTAGGGCAACTTACTCCACAGTAGAGCAGATAATCATCTCAAGTACTTTGCAAAGCATCAAACCACACTTCTCTGGATCTGAAGATCAATACTAATGTGTCCACCCTTCAGCAAAGCTAAGCATGATTCACCAGAATAGGTTTTTACCTTGCAAAAATGAAAGGAAAACTTTGTTAGACTGTATGGTTTCATTTAGGGATGCAGCTTTCACAGCAGTACAGACAAAGTGCAGAAATACTACCTTGTATAACATCTCATTCTCTATAGTTATTAACCTCTTTGGAAGGTGTATGTATTGTTTTTTAATAAAAGACTCACAGAGGAACATCAAACTGAGGTTTCTATTTTCTTTCCTCTCAGGTCTGCCTCACTTCTATAGGTTATATAGCTAATTTTGCCCTTGATTACTTATGCATAACTCTCACTGAAATCAGTCAACAGATTTTGCATATATATATGCAATATATATATATATATATATGTGCAATATATATAGCTGCAATATATATATATATATATATAGTCAAAGGCAAAAGGAGAGCCAATAACACTGGGTTTTCAGAAGTATGCACTATTGACTCCTTTTCTCCAATTGAAGTCAAAGGGAATTTTCCCACTGTCTTCCAGTATGGAGCACAGATAAATCAGTTGTGAATACCTAGAAAAATCGCACGCCTAATTTGCATCTATTGCTGGTAGCATAACAATATCACAACAGGACAAAGAGACAAGTCTTGGCCTTGTTGTCCATCCAGGATAAAACTTCTGCACAAAGCTTCTACACCATTAGAGAAAGGCAGCAGTTGAATGTCAGCATCCAATGTGCAGAGGAGAAAGGTAAGCCTTAGTTCACACAGATTTTCCAATGCATTTTGACTGACAATCCACATAATCTTTTAGAGGCATACTAACCTGCACCATATATTTCAACATCCTCTCTTTTCCTCAGAAGGGTTTTGCACTAACCCATGCAGACACAACCTCACACCTCAAGAGCTGCATACTGGTGCCCAATAACAAGCATAATTTCTGTGATTCTATATACCCTAGGCTAATCTAAAAAAAAAAAATAAAATAAATAAATAAAAGAAACACTGACCCAGTTTCACATTTCATGTTCTTCAGTATTTCCTGGAGCACAGGAATCCAAATGCTGTGCAAGCTTTTAAATCTGCTCTTACTATTTCAAGGTACGTACTCATTAAAACATAAACATATTGGGGCCAAACACTAGCCAAAACCAGGACAACACCTCTAATACTCCAGCTAAGATGTTATCTTCCTTTAAACACAACTTTCAGATCCAACCTGACTTGTAGCTTGAGTTCATTTAAAGAAAATGCCTTTAATTTCTCTTTTTTTTTTTTTAACAAACCATTTCCATTAGTTTATAATTCAATATGTGAACAAAATAAGCTGCTTCTTAACTAGGTTCTAATTAAGCCAGGGCTCTTTAGCTTACTGATGAGAATTGTCTAGGCTGAGATTATTGTTTACTACAAGTGTTAATGGTTCATTGCCTGCTTTGCTTGTAGTTCTCTCTTTTGTACTGAAAGCTGACCCTATGTGGACACCAATTCTGCCATGGTTCATTCATCACTTCTTGTTAGCTAGTGAATAGCAGTTTGCTACTCATGGTGATCCAAACTCCCAAGCCCTTTTGTATCCAGTGGCTAATTCTACCATCAATCCCAAGCTGGCTAATGAAAAGTACTTGGCTTTTGGGTGGTAGTCTGTCACAAAGCTTTGCTGAAGTCATAATACATTATATCTTTTTCTTTACCCCTGTCAAGTCTCATGGAGCATCTCTCCTTCTGGCAGAAGGTAATTGGATATGTGAAGCATGACCTCCCTTTCATTAACCTATGCTGACTTTCTGACCAGACTGTATCTGTCCAGGTTTTCCCTAACTTTATTTTAATTAGTGGCTCAAATCTTTCCTAATTCAAAGGTTACATGTGCCCATATCCCATTGTATCATTTATCCTTTAATCTTTTGCTTGCTATAAGCATTATATCATGGTGAATTCACATTTAACTGATAATTGATCGAGATCAGAGGAATCTCTTCCTGCTCCTACACATAAACACACACACTCTCCAAATAAAATGAAAACAATAAAAAGCTACTTTTTCTTTAAGCTCTGATGTCACCTTTAGAGCTAAAAGATATCTTATTTATCTTGAATTAGCAGATAATCAATCTGCTATTCTCAGTGGGTCACCACTATGATCACGAAGTTGGCAGTTAAATTACCTGCTTGGCCAATCTCTCTCCCAAGAAGTGAAGGTTTTCAAGAGTTCAAATTCTATAGCAAATCAGCAGCCTGTCACATGAGAGGGTCAAAGCTTTAGGGATTCAAAAGAAAACTGAGAAAACCAATGGGATATATTTTGATTAAACTGCACTGTACAGAAGTCTGTTATTACGTTAAATGTTCCATACAAATCAGGAAAACAGTCACAATTTTATCAGAAAACCAGGAAAGGAACAGGAAGGAAAAACAGAAGATGTGTAACTATGGAGTATTAAATAATTACTATTCTTCAAGGGAAAGGACCAATTATTTTAAAAACAAATTTTCCCTTATATTTCTGTATACTTCTATACATAATGAAAAGTAGTCTAATTGAAACTGCTCCAGTTCTCCATCAGACAAAATTCTATGTGAAGAAATTTGTTTTATATAGAATGAGATTAAGTTTTTATTTTTGAAAAATCCTTCAAAAAATGAACCATTTAATCAGCTGTAGAAACTATTAGCAACTTGAAAACCTAATAAAGAACAAATCCCACCAACACCAGTTATTTTGATGTTGTACAGTTTTGCACTATAAAGATCTGGACCATTTTGCTTTTTAGAGTGTGGGTAGAATTTGACTTTTGCATCAATTTTAAGGCACTTAAATCATGTGGTTTCATTTACTTTAATGCTGAACAACCAACAAGTCTAATTAGCTCCTGCATCTTGCAATTGTGGAGCATAAATCCAAAATTTAGCCTATTTCAGTATGGAAATAACCAACTGAAAGTGTCTAGCTTCAGCTTCTTGAATCCACGGGTAGCTAGGCTTGCATCACACTTAAGATCACTCTAAATTCTACAATTCCATCTGTTTTCTATTGTCCTTTAATATCTTGAGACCTAGGTGACTTTTGCACAAGATTTATTAAGGTCTTTTCCACCCTATAGGATAAACAGTAAAACACATAAATTCTGGGCTACTGGGCTTGTAGGAGAAACATTGCAAGTACTGACAGATTTGATCCAAGGCTTGGATCAAATCTCTCTTTATCCCTAATGCCATTATTCAACATATGCAGTATTCTTCCCGCTCAGCTCCAAAACTCTTTTAAAAATTAAATATATATATATAAAAAAAAAAATTTACTTGTCCTAAATTGCTCATATGAATCCAAATTGTTGTGCCTTTACCCTGCTCTCCACCATTAGATCATTAGATCTTTTTGATATTAAGTTTTCCTACAACTAGAGTTTTGATAAAGCAGGATAATGCCAAAAACTTTCAGTAAGATTTACAAGCTCCTCTGTTTTCCTCACCTGCTACTAACTGAAAGTTTAAAGATGTGTGGAAGAAGTTATCTTACCAACTACTCAGCAAGCCACTTAAAATCATGGTTCTAATTCACTCCTCCAAGCCTCCCTGTCAATCTGCCTAGTGAACACTGATTTTAAGAAGTCATTCTGTTTCATAGAAATATCCACAACGTCTGTGGTAAGTTTCCTTTCAGTATTCCTCCACAGGGCCTGCACTTTCACTCATCAACCCCTTGCTCCTGAAACTTCACATTTGTATAACCATTTATTATTCATATTCACACGCCATGTAATTTTCCTTTCATTTTTGATCTCAGATTTCTTCATCATTTCCTTACCTTTTTTCTTTTGCTTCCTATACCTTCTCTTTTAGAGCTAACAGTTCTGATTTATCCTAAGGGATTTCTTGGAAATGTGATGTTAGCTCTCAATGGGAATTTCTTGGCAAAACATTTAAAAAAAAATAAATTATAGATGTCTTGGCTTCATTTTTCCTGGCCTTTATTTTGTTCTGTATTTCCCTAGTCATCCATACTGATCATTTCTGCCACTTCTTGAATATTTATTTCTTGACTAGATACCTACTCTATTTGCTGACCTCATGGTAATCTGCCTTTGGTACTTTGTACTCATTTCACTTCCAGTTGTGTTTTGCCCAGAGATATGCACAACCACATTGCTGCACAGATACAGATCACTGTGTTTGACTACAGAGACAGAATGGCTCTAAGTTATCTCCTATATAGCAACTGAAATACTACTTTTTGTGCCTGGAATGTCTTGCTTCCTGTAACAAGATAGCAAAGGGACAAATTCTCAGTTTCTGATTCCTTGTCATGAAACTATGTCAGAGTATCATTTTTCCACTTGTCAGTCTCTTGTAGTATGCAGTGGTAATGTATATTGCAGTAGATAATGTACTCTGTGTACTCTTCCTTTGTGAGTTATAAAATTTTACCAACATATTCAGTGAGTTTTTACCATAGTCACAATTTTTAAAGAATCTTTTCCTTGAGAAAAAAGAAACAGAAAAGCCAAATTCTCCATAGTGCATGCCATCAGAGTATTTTCACATGGCACACTTATATTCTTACTTTGTGTGAGAGCTATTAATTGAGCTTCATCTTCTCAAAGGGAAGAAATGCCACTGAAACTTCACACTCTTCAGTTCTTCCAGCTGTAAAACGGGTATGAAGAACCACATACTGTGTATTTTACTGTATTATGTTCAACTCTGTCTAATCCAGCTCTCTTTTGAATTAAAGTTCTCTTCAATCTAAGACAACAAGCCAGGTTATTAACCAGACCTCCTCAGCTACTACTCTCCAGCTACAGCGTTTGCATCAGGGCAGCAGGCAGTACTACTGTCCCATATAGCTCACCCTGACAGCTGAGAGAAAAACTTTCAATTACCACAATAAATTAATCCAGTGCATATATTCTAGAGCAGTGTGGGATATCCAAAAAGTCTCTCTTCTATATATAATTTGTGATACTTTTCTTAATAGTTGTGTGATGGGTAGGAAAAGAGCATTGAATGAATAAGACATGTAAATGGGAAAGGTAGATGCAGTGTGACTGTATCTGTGGATGGGTGAATGATGAGTAGAAAGGAGGAGAGAAGGATTTAAGTTTGTAAAGAATGGAGACAAAATTGATGCTGAAAATATCTTCAATGTTTCATATGAATACTAAAAAAGTGAAAACAGCATTTCAACATTTCCCAGAGAGATAAAAAAAGCTGTCTGTGTTGCTTTCACTCCTATTATTTAGGGTTTTTTATTACTTCACTACTTCTGAAAGCCTTGTGTTTGTCTTGGTTGCCCTGCTGCCCAGTATGGGAGATTTCTTTACAGAGGGCAGACAGGCAGTGGAGTCTGCAGCCTTGTGCCTATCACCTGATAAAACCACTGAGCTCTTGCTGTAGACAGCAGTGAAGAGACCCACATCTGGTGCCTAATGCTGCCAAATGATGAGTGCACTGGGAAGGCACTGCAGGCTTTGCAGGAACTTGCAAGGATTCAGTATCATTCAAGCTTGGGCTTTTTGCTCCTAAGATGCATTTTGGCCACCCCTGCTTTGCTCCCAAATTATACCAACAAGAAGGGGAGCAGGCCAGGAAGCTACAGGATCTACAGTCTTCTATTCACAGAATCACAGAATCATGAAGACTGGAAAAGACCCCCAGGATCATCAAGTCCAGCCTATGACCCTATACACCCAACATCTAAACCATGCCACTCAGTGCCACATCCAATCTTTTCTTAAACACCTCCAGGGACAGTGACTCCACCACCTCCCTGGGCAGCCTATTCCAGAGCCCAATCCCCCTCTGTGTGAGGAAGTGCTTCCTAATGTCCAGTCTAACCCTCCCCTGCTGCAGCTTCAAGCCATGGCCTCTTGTCCTGTCACTAGCTGCCATGGAGAAGAGCCCAACCCCTACCTGACTACAACTTCCCTTCAGNGACATCTTTATGTTCAAGATGTTCAAGGACAGGGATTTCACTTTGCATTTTGTATTATTTCAGCAGATACTGGTGAAGTAGCCATTATCAGCAGCCAATTACAGAAATAATCACAATCAGTTGCAATATTGAAAACATATGAAGTGTGACCATGCCCAAATTAGAATCACTGAACAAACATGCTGGGCTTTGGGGATATTTTGTCAGGAAATTTTTTTCCCCCTTTTTAAATTTTTGTCTTCATTTCTCTACATTTGCATTTACTTTACCCAAGGGCAAGGTTTCTTTGCTCCTCAGAGAAGCAGGCAGAGCTGCCACTGGTGCCCATGGCAGTGATAACACCACTTTGTGAAACTCAGGGTTTTCATAATGTATTATCAATATATGCCCTTCAGGTGAATTACACTATCAATTTTACATCAGGAATGTTCTGCAGCATCACTGTCAAATGTTGTAGTACTAAATGTCTTTTGAATTGGATACTTTGGAAGGATACAGTGTGAGCAATGCAACAGTATTAAGGATTTCCCTGTTTAAAGAACACCATAAAGGCAACAAAAATAGAGCTCTCATTTAGACTCAGTATTAGCTTCACTTACTTGAAATGAGCACACTCCTATCCTAAACTTCAAATGCTTCATAATGAAGTTTTCCTTCACTATAAACACTAAATGTTTCCCTAGCAAGAAACCCAACCACTAATAACTGGTTTATGTTTTCATGTTATAAAACATGAAAAATACTCTTCTAGAAATGAATTCCCAAGTAAGTTAAGTTTCCTGATTTTTTTTCAGATGGTCATTATACTTTACCTTAGATATTTTCCTAATAAGAATTCCTTCTAAAAAAGCATCACTGCACTCATTGTACACTACAAATACACTGAAACTTGTAAACTCATTTAATTAAAAATCACGTAAGATTTAGACAACAAACTCTGCTGAACATTGGCTTAGTATTGAAGAATTATCTCATCATGGTCATTTTTTTATGTGATTAACCAGGTACTGTGTAGCCTTTTTTTATAAATGTTTCCAATTTTGGATCTTAAATGAATTTACAGTAAGATAATTAAAGCCAAGAGTATTCCAAAGTGAGGTAAATACAACAAAATATGCACATTTGATAGGGAGGTACTACAATGCACAGTACTACTAGTAATATTAGCAAGTTACTGGCATGTGTTAGAAAGCCTGAACTACGGTCTAAATCTCAGCTGCCAACTCTAGTAATAAATAGCAATATGGTCATTTCACCTTCCCAACAGAGACCAGAGATATCATGAATAAATTGCTAATTATGAAAAAAAAAAAGCACAGTACATTTCTTTATCCATGGAAACATCTCTGTTTCTGTTAAAATCAGGACGCTGTGTTTTTGTGGTTTTTTCTGGTGTTTTGGGTTTGGGTTTTTTTTTTTGGTTGGGTTTGTTTTGGTTTAGTTTTGAAAGAAAACCTTTCCAAGTGAAATTTTCCAGACTTTAATCTGATGAATCTGCTCTGTAACAGTAATGGATAGCATGGAAATCATACCAGTCAACCCAAGGACTTGAAGTATAGCCAAAAATTCACAATTTAATGCAATTTTATACTCTTCAAAGCTTAGAAGGCCAAGAAATGTGTTCTCATCAATGATCAAGGTTTGCTATCATTTTTCTCCTCTCCTTTCAGTCTTTATCACAAACTTTTAAAGAGTTACTTGTGTGCATATTTCTGCTCTGAATTTCAGTTTGCTGACAAAGAAAATAATTTTGAAAATAACTGTCACATTCACACCACCTAAGTCACCATAATCCCCCCTAACTTGGCATGATGGTAACCAGTCACTCTGAAATTTTCTACACCAATCTGAAACAATAAGCACAGGGGAGAGCTCAGCTCACCAGTGTTAGCCCACTGTGTGTATCAGCAGGAGGCACCTTGGCTCACATGGCCACTTCCTCAGATGAGTTGTGAATAAGTGCGATGTATATGGGAGGGGGAGGGTGGAAAGGAATCCAAAAATGAGAAAGGACAAGCAGAAAAGTTGGAAGGCTCATTCCCCACATGCACCACCCTCACCACATGGTTTTCCATGGAAGAACCAATTTTAGACAAGTCCTCAGGCTGTTGCTCCAGCTCCTAAAGCCACGCCTGGCTGTACAGCAGTGCTAGATGTCTGTCACATGCTGAAACCGGTAGCGTGGAAAATGACATCTGCAAGCCCATCACGGCAGTCAGAGCTCACTGCTAGCCCAACTGCGTGCGGGCTCATGCCGCCTGCCCCCCGCATTCCGGCCAGCTGCCAGGCCCACCACAGCCACCCCTTGCAGTGCTGCCATACGCCATCCTGGCATGGGGATGGGGCACAGAGCCACGCCAGGATGGGCAAGGGCTTTGGGCCACCTGGTAACGGGGCCAAGCGCTGCAGCAGCCCCCAGGGATGCTCTGCTGAGTGATGAGATCAGACAGGGCATGGTGGGGCCCCAAGTGCCTCATCTGCATCCTTTTAATTGAATGTTGCACCAGCAAGGGACCTGCACTTGGCCACAGTGTCTGGTCAGAGGGAACCAATGGTTTTAAGATAATTGCTGTGGCAGAGGGCTTGTGTCTGCTGAGGGTAACCTGCCATGTGCTGCTGAAGGAGAAGTCAGACACGTGCACGCGCTCACCCTCCACACCTCTCCCAGTAGCCTTGCGGAGAACAAACACTGCCATGCAACCCTGGTTTGCTTCTTCATTACATAGAATAATTCTAAGGATGATTTTTGCAGCTTTTTGTATTGAGTGCAAAAGTCTCCTCCTTTGCTCTTAAAGAGCTTTTTGAAGCAAAGCCAAAGTGATTCATAATTATTTGAATTAAGTGCAAATGTAGAAACCCAGGGCCACTTCTTCAGTATTTCTTTACAGCATAACACTCACACCTAACCTGCAACCCACAGAAAAACCTGAAGTGTATCACAGTATCACACAGTATCACAGTATGTCAGGGGTTGGAAAGGATCTAGAAAGATCATCTAGTCCAA
>VWZO01004094.1:48657-80994 GCA_013396975.1 Bucco capensis
TGGACCCAGCACTGACCCCTGGGGCACACCACTAGTCACAGGCCTCCAGTTAGACTCTGCTCCACCGACCACAACTCTCTGGGCTCTGTCCTTCAGCCAGTTCTCAATCCATCTCACAGCACAGTCTCCCAATGTGGCTATAGGCAAGCATAGAGACATCATAAGCTTTCCCAGCCTCTCCAGACTTCTAGTGGGCTAAGTGTCGTGTTTTGGGTTTTTTTCCCCTTCAATCTTTGTAAATATGGGATTACTGAATGAATCAAATGTCCTTTCCACTGCAACAGAAAAGCCAACAGTACCTGTGGTCAGGAAGTTACTTCTGCGTAACAGAATGTTGTTAAAAGCTAGAAACAACAGTAGATAACAGCACA
The DNA here is from genome assembly GCA_013396975.1 of Bucco capensis. Taxonomy (NCBI): domain Eukaryota; kingdom Metazoa; phylum Chordata; class Aves; order Piciformes; family Bucconidae; genus Bucco; species Bucco capensis. The sequence goes on from VWZO01004094.1 coordinate 49,029, forward strand.
GTATTGACAAGGTTATCAGAAACCTCAAAGATTAATGCTAGAGCCTGGCAAGGAAAAATTAATGTAAGGGGGAAGAGCCTCTCTTGCAACTTTGAAGATTAGAAGTATATATGCACATATATATATATACACACACACATACAAAGTTTAACTATGAGACATGAGCTCTCTGAGAGACGATGGTACCCTTACTGAATGAAGCTTACAAGGAGACAAGGGAAGATGCTCCCAGGCAATTGGGAGCTCGATAAGCAAGAGGAGATACTGTCTTACAGAAAAGGGTCCATTTTACCAGAGTACAAGGCAGAAGAGTCCCACACCTCCTGCCTCCCTTCTCTGTGGTGCCAGAGTCTCAAACTACTCTTTCAATTTGCTTTCACTTCTCTTTAGCACTGATTTTTTTATCTAAATAACGCACAATACACATGGACTCTTGGAGGAAGCTGACCCCATAACAGACTTCTTTTCAAGCCCTAGGGTCAAATTCTCAAAGTTACTTTTGATTATGCTTCAAAACGGGTATTGTGTAAACCAGCACTGAAGTGTATCTGAAGATTTTTTTAATGAGTTTCCATCAATAATTTTTTATTATTATTGTCAGTGTTTGGCTTTTCTTGTTTCAATTACTCTGCATTGCAGGATGATGCTTAAGTGCCTCAAGTTATGTTGCCAAGTCTCAAAAAGAAATAAACACATCAATTAAAAATATTGCAACTACCAAAACTACTTATATTTTGTTTGGGGAAGAAAACCAAATACTAGAAAAATTCTTTATGCCATATTACAGCCTCTAAGCCATTTTCTGGGGCTCCAGAAGATCTGGTTTAATTTTTTTAAATTATTTTATTCAACAGACTCCCAATACAGTAATCTACATGTTCATTTCCCTAACCTGGAAGAGAACCAAGTAGCCTCATCAGAACCAACAGGCATCATTTGCACAACTAATAAAGCAGGGATCCTTTTAAAGTCATTATGCTGAACTTACAGACACAAAACTTGATCCTAGTCCAACATAAACAGAGGCAGAAGCTTTCAGATCAACATATTTTGGTGGACAGGATACAAGTTGCAGTACCTTGCAGGACAAGGACTGTACAATAAAGTGATTATATTCTCAAACAGTAGTCCACAGACACAGCTTTTTTTTCTGAAAGTATTAGTTTACACTGTGTGAAAACAGAAAGAGACAAAATTGTTTTCTTTTGTTGTGTAATTTCTGACCAAGTGACGTGCATCAAGACTGATGACACTCATATAAAGCAGAACAGAAGAAAATCTGTTCTGAATTCAGGTTTGACTCAAGATCATCAGACAGACTTGGGGTTTCATCTGTGAGTTGGCTGAAGAGTCTACAAAAGTGAAACAAGAAGGAAGTTGCTTGTGGTTGCTGCATGGGAATGGTAACAAGAGTAGGAGCTCTGAAATAATTTCTTATCAAACCTTTCTACAAGATTAGGCTGTGTTTAGCTCCCTGGTCCTTGAGGTGTTGGACTTAGCTTCAGGGGCTTCTGCATGCAAGTTTGACCTACAGCTGAGACTGATGCTTACACCTCAGGTCCCTCTTCTGTGAGGCAAAGATCTGCAAAGCCCAGAAATTATTACACAGGCATATTTGTTTGTTTGTTTGACTTCCACAGAGATTTTAACTCATGTCCTTGTATTGGAGTTTTGTGCACCCCTTTGCACAGTTGCCTATGACACTGAAGGTTTAAGAGGAGATTCCTTAATGTGAAATCCTATGGCAGCCCCTTTCCACCTCCTTTTTAATGGGAGCACTGCACTTTTTCTTCACTTTTACCCAGTTCCTCATCAGAGCACCCTATACTGATCATAAAAGATATTGCTATGTTGCATCCTAGAGAAAACAAAAATCTGGAAGAGAAACCATTATAAAGAGATTAGAAACCATCAGTTAGTTTAAAGGAAATGAGAAGATAGATATAGTCATTAAGTTGCCTTGCTTTCATATTATTATTTTTTTCCTAGGCTTTTTTTACTGTCACCATGACACAATCCAATTAAAATTATATATTATCACAGGTATCCTTTCACTAGTGTCAATGGCCCCACTGGAAAAAAAAAGAGAGTCTTCTGATAGCACTTTGATGTCCACTGTTCAGCATTTTAATTTCCTGACAAATTTATCATCTGTAATTTACCATCAGGGATGTTCAATCCCACAATAAAAAAAGGCAGAAAGCTTGGTGTTTTTCATACCTTTTAATGTATAGACTCTTTCATTTTTATTTAAACATGGTTTAAAATAGCAGATTCCTCCAGTGCATGATTCCTCTATCCTGAAATGAACACGTCTTTGCATTTGGTCATGTTCAGAACATGCTATCTGTCTGCTTAAGCATAGTAATCTAAGAAATTATTTAATTATACTAATCTAAGAAATTATTTAGTTACTGTTTCAGTGCTGATTATCCAACTGTATCTAGTTCCCAATGTGCTGCAGCAATAAATTAAAAGAAAATGTCTGTTTTAAACATTTGTGGCTAAAGAGATATTAAAGTGTCATAGAACTTTTCACCATTTTACTGTGTGATGACAGAAGTATAATAAAGCAGGAAAAAATATAATCGATTAAAGCCATTCATAAAATTCCACTGCAAGTTTGTGAGAGAGCTAAAAACCTGATAACAAAAGTAGAGTTCAGTACTTTCACCACAAAGCTCCTTTATCTTTTCATAAATGTCAAAGTGTTAGAAAAAGCAGGTGACTTTCATGGTGTTTTTATTTCCTCCTGACAATCATCTACAGCCAAAGTCCTAAATTCTATTCCAGTGAATATTTTAGACAATTTAAAGAATTTTCATTTTTTGAAATTCCTCCAGAACAGCAGGCAGCATTTCTGCTTCTCTTTCAAGAGGAAAAGATGCTTAGCACGTAGCTTAACACACATTTTGAGACTAGACAGAGGTGGAAGACTACTGAATCTACAAGAAGCACATGCATTGCTGGGATGGTGATTCACAAAGGAAGATGAAAGTCAGTCACTACAGTTCTGGGTATTCTTCTCCCAGCATGGTTAAGTTTAATTTAAAGACTCTTTAGCACAACATTTTCAAACTTAAACTATCTGTGCTCCAAGAGGATCTGCTCTTACAGCTTCTGAGCAGTAAGTCTCATCTAAAACAAAAAGGTGATAAGCTCAAAAAAAAAACCCCGAGTTGGATTTCTCTTGTCTGCACAGAAATGCACTGGGATGTGCTTGCACATACCTTTATATAAACAGCAAGAAGCAACCACATAGTAATGTGGAATGTAATCTGAAGATGTCAGATCATGATATTCATAGATTTCCTTCACCATTAAGGATTTTACAGCCTTTGTAAAACGCATTTATTCCATAGCACTCTGCCTTCTACTGTTTAAAAGGTTATTTTAGACTTCGGTGTCCATGACTATACGCAGCGTACATACTCCCACTACATAAAGTACTAAACCTTGAGTACCCTTCTGTTCCCAGGAAACCTCTAAGTGTTACATACACCTGAATAAATCACATTTATACACCTTCAATTTCCCTTTTTTGATGAGCATTTTCTCATTTGACCAGGACAAATGTATAGTTTCATAGCCACCTGTGTGTGATGTCTACAAGGCTTTGCATCCCCTCAGTCCACCTGTATTTTGCATTTATATTGGATGACCAGATACTGAACTGAATCCACTGCTTCATTGCATATTTCACATCAGATATGAAGCATTACCAGCTTTTAACTGCTACTGAATTGTGTCTGGAATTAAAGGGTAAAGAATACATACGCCCTTTACCAAACTTCTCAGCAGTATTCACTTCTCTACTTCTCATTTATCCTGATCTGCATGCCTAGCAAAGCCCCAAAGAAACATGTTTTCTCTCTTTTATGGAAAGTATTTTGCAAACAAGGTGAAAAACAGTTTTAAGTAGTATTTTTACTGATTTTTCCATTATAATTTTATGATGCTTATAAATTTATAATTCCATACACAAGCTTATTAAGGTTGAAGGCCCGTAGGAGACTTTTTATGAGCAACATTTTTTTCCCCAAGCCTGGACTGAAATGATTATGAAGGATCTCAAGACATTTAATTCCTGTGTGGTAGCAGCTGAGGCTGTCAGCAAACCTTGTTTTAGACAGCATTCTAATGACAAACCTCCACAGTTCTGGGGCACCTATCACTAGGTTTTGACACAAAAAATCCCATTGATAAATCCATGGATTTCCTCTTCCCAGCTCTGTCAGTTCAAGGCCTGATTCTTCTTTCCCATACATCAGCTGTGTGCTTTATTAACACCAGGATACACAGTTCAAAGTTAGGCCATCCACATGTGACTGTTGCTGTGTATCAACATGGACACAAGACTTCCTATTTGGCTTTATGCAGTCAAATTAACCAAATCAGCTTAAAAACATTATCTCAGCCCCTCTTTGTGTTACCTGGAGTTTAAATATGTCTGTACCTGCAAATCTACTTGTGTTGCTCACAGGTACAAGTAGAGGGAAATTCTGACACCCTCTGGTCCCCTGGCATAGAAATATTTTCTGCTTCATTGCATCCAGCTCCTGCCCACATCAACTGCAAATAGCCTGAAGCCCACTTGTTCTTGCACTCCTGTTATCCTGTCAGCCAACAAGACAACCAACCTGATTCCAGACCTTTGCAACACACAGAGGTTGCTCTCCCCAACAGAAAACAAAGCAAACTGAAAAACAGAGCAAGTACCCATGGGTCATTGCAGGCACAGCTGACTTGTGGAGCAAATGCTTTAAAGAGGCAGAGGTGGAAGTATGCACAACCTGACCCCCATTCACTTTCTCACAGCAATAACAAAAGCCAAAAAGGCACCTGGTGAGACATATTGGATCAGAGAAAAAGGGAGTCAACAAAGGAAATAAGCATATGAAATGTAAACTGCAGAGAAGGCACTTTTAAACTGAGAAGCACGTCAACAACAGAAGTGATTTCCAGACCTCCCAGAAGATACTGGAGATACAAGTCAAAGGGCAGGTGGCTGTTACCCAAGTTGGGAAGGGTTTTGAAGTGGTTAAAAAAAAACACCCTAGTGGTTAAGAGATCTGTGAGTCCTGTGACAGAGTAAAAGATTGTGATGAGAAAGCAGGGAAAGGTGAAGAAAAATAGTGGCATAAGTGTTAAAAAAAAAACAAAGACATTTTTAAAAGCTAAATTTTATTTTCCTTCCCACTGTTAACTCTTTCCCAGGATCCTGCTGATATATTTTGACCTTTTCTATTTTATTTACAAGTACCAATGTTTACAATATTTAGATTTGCTTATCAACATTTCGTTTCTGCCGTTCCACTCAACTTTTCTTTCCAGCTAGCAATGAGAGAAATACAAACAAATGAAAGTTAAATAAAATATCTTTCCTAATTCAATGTCTTCATTAAATTAGGTCTAGTCTTCTCCCTCTCTCCTTAATTCCCTACATAGAATAACATATCCTTCCCCTCCCCCTATGTTTTGTATTAGCTGCTACTTTAATTCTAATGCCTACTTCCTTGTGGGTTTTGATAGCCAGAGCCTGCATTTCCTAACTTCTGCCTTTCTTTCTCTTTGCAGTTTGCAATGCAAACACATTACCTTCTCTCCTTCCCTTATATTGCTCTCCCTCTGCCATACAGCCACCATCTCCTCTCTCACTGTCTCCCCTCTATTCAACACTCCTTTCTGTGTGAATGCACTCCTTCCCTTGAAGAGCCATGTCCACACAGCAAGTCACTGCTCTGCACTGGGCTCCCCTGTTTGTCTTGAAGTTATGTTAAACAGATAAGAGAGGTTGAGAGAGGAAGGAGTAGCTCATTAGCATCTGGACTGCCTCTTGATCCTAGTTCCTGCCTTTTCAAATATGGAAGCCTCACCCTAGTGGAGTTCTGCAGGGATCCATTCTAGGCCAGTGCTCTTCATCATCTTCATAAATGACTCAGATACTTAAAAAGCCAAACCTTTGAGTCTGTAAGTTTGCTAATGACACAAAATTGGAAGGCACTGTTGAATCCTTCAAAGGCAGAGATGTCCTGCAGAGAGGTCTGGACAGACTAGAGGGCTAGGAAATCTCCAACCCTATGGAGTTTATCAAGGGCAAGTGCCAGAATCTGCACCTAGGATGGGGCTCTCTGAATGTATGTACAGTCTTGGGAATGAGAGGCTGGAGAGTAGCCCAACACAAAAGGATCTGGTGGCTATGGTCAGTGGTAAGTTGAAGATGACTCAACAGTGTGCCCTGGCAGCCAAAAGGGCAAACTCTGTCCTGGGGTGCACCAAGCTCTCCATTGCTAGCTGGTCAAGGAAAGTCACCTTGAAATAGTCCCACTCTATGCTGGTGCAGCCTCACCTTGAAGAATGTGTTCAGTTTTGGGCACCACAATACAAAAAGGATATAAAGCTACTGGAGAGCATCCAAAGGAGGCCACAAAGATAAAGAAGGGTCTAGAGGGGAAGCCGTATGAGGAACAGCTAAAGTTACTTGGTTTTTTCAGTCTAGAAAACAGGAGACTGAAGTGAGACCTCATTGTGGTCTACAGCTTCCTCACAAGGGGAAGCAAAGGGACAAGAGCTGATCTCTTTTCTCTGATGACCAGCAACAGGACCTGGGGAAACAGCATGACAGGAGAGGTTTTGTTAGATGCTGGGAAAAGGTTCTTCACCCAGAAGGTGGTCAAGCACTAGAACAGGCTCCTCGGGGAGGTTGTCGCAGTGCCAAGCCTGACAGAGTTCAAGTCATATTTGGACAAGACACATGGTGTGATTTTTTGAGGGGGTTGTCCTGTGCAGAGACAGGACTTGGACTCAATGTGTTCCTTCCAACAAGGGAGATTCTATGAATAAGTGGAAGAAGCAGCTGGTGCAGATCACCATGGTGCTTCATCTACCAACAGTAACTGAGAGATTTTGTATTTTCAGAAAACAAGAATAGTTAAATTGTAAATATTACTTTAGCTCAGAGGAACAGAATGTTTTGGTTTTATTTAGAAGCAGCAGGAGAAGAAACACAACCTAGACCCACTCACATTATTATGAATCCAGGTAAACTAGTGTATTCACAGAAGTTACTCCAAATGGAGCATGATTCCATTAGCTGTCCTAAAATTCTCCTTTATGTTAATGTGCACTGTAAGGAATAAGTTATATGTTAGGTGCACTGAAGACAGCCACACATGTATTGAGATACAAGCTTTTGAATATGCAGGCTGGCAACAGCTGAAACTGTTAACATATAGGAGCAGAGTTGGTAAACATGGGAGAAAAAATGAGGCAACTAAAGAAAAAGTACAATTCTCTCTTGACAATGTCCTGACAGACTTCTTCAGTTGCAGACAGGGTTATTTATAGGAAAATTATGTATTAATTAGCATTTCACTTTTCTTCAGCATTGTCAGAAATGTAAATATAGCCAATATCCACATAATAAGAAACTATTCCTCTATTATAGGTAATTTTCTAGAGATTCACAAATGTAATTTATTGCCTACTGTGAAAAAAATATGGTGGTGGTCACAGCTAGTTGCTTTCCCACCTTCTTCTTCATCTACACACAATTTTCATTGTACTTGCAGTTCAATGTTGCACAAAATTCATACAGCATTCACATCAGTCATGTAAGGAAAAAGGATATAATAAGTCCAGCTAGCTAGATCTCCTGTGAGATTTCCCCAGTATTGCACCCAATTGCCCCAAAACAGTCAGCCACTCTCCCTCCCTTCTCAACATCCCAGACCTTGTGTGAGCACTTAATTTGTAGGAATTATAGGCAGGGAAAAGATTTCATATGAATGAAGCAAGCTCAAATAGATTTTTCTCTTCCTTCCCAACATAATGTCTTAGCCCCTCTGGACTTCTGGCTGCTAAAATGTTATGTTATTAATTTCCTCTTTTGCAAGTTTGGAAGGCAAAATAGGTGGTAGAACAGAAAATAAATATGAGGCCATATCCTTCCATGATATCCTTCCTCTACTACTACATTTTTTTATCTCCTGGTCCTTCTTACAACTGCTTGCATTAGGCAAAATCTACTTGTGGGAGTGGAAGAGAAAGTGCCCTCCTGCCTGTGGAAAGCTTTACTAAAGTTCAGCCCAAGTGCCAGGTGAGGGGTGTGGGGAGGAATGAATTTTTCTTAGGGAGGACTTTGATTTTCAGAGTTGAGAAATCTAACTTTTCCTCTTTTTATCTTTTCAATATTTCTTTCTGTTATGTTTGTTGTGTTTAATTAAATGTCACACTGCATTGAATTCCTGATTCCCAGACTCCTTCTAAAGGGCCATGCTACCACCTAGAACATCTGAACACACTATATTAATCATATCACATAGCACCACAGACTAAACACAAATGCTGAGATTACCAAACAAACCTGATTTATTCGGGCCACTGGAAGCCAGTAAACATCATACACCCAAGTCTCCTGCAATGTTCTGAAAACCTCTGCAGAGCATTCTAAAGGCCAGCTATAACTTAAGTATATGAACTGATATATGTATTTATGTAGAGACAGGCTGCTGTATAGATAGATGGGAAGTGAATCAAGTCTGGTTAGAAATAATAAGCAAAGCCAACGTAATGGAGCAGAATGGTTTATAGCTCCCCTGGGAGCTGCCCAGGAACAAGAAGCACTTAGTACTGGTGTGAGGCAGAGAAAAAATAAAATTTTTCTGTTTAGCACTTGTATCCTTCACCTGGACAAGAAGGCAAAAAAGTACAAAAAAAAAAACCCCAAACAACCCAGACATCAGAATAACAAATAGCTTCAGAGAGTCACTCTGGACCTATTCTGAAACAACAGAATATGCTTTAAAAAGCAGTAAAACCAATAAAAATCCAGTCATCTTGAAAAAGGAGAGTCTTTGCTGCAATAAAGGCAGTCAATAAAGAAGCTCTCTCATTTAAACATCAAATGCACATTGTTTTGCAACACCTGTTATTCAGCCATAATAGCTTTCTTAACCTGTCAAAGTGTTTAAGCTGGGGAAAAGAAATGGGCCTCCAGCTGTGCTCTTCGGGTGGAGAAAGCCTATGTGGAGTGATATTAGTTTAATGAAATGTGTACAGATTGTAATTGTGGTAATAAGAGGGCAATTCCCCGAGGGGCAGTAGGAAGGTGGGGAGTGTAGTCAAGCAGAAAACAGAAGCTGCAGACTGGAGAGGGAGACTGATATCCCCTGTATGGGCCCTTGCTCTCCAAACTGCTTGCTGAATGTTCAGCCATAGTAGATCTCCTCCTCAACCAGTCCCCGGACCACACCATGCTCCATCTTCACTTATCTCCCCAGAGTGCTTCCTAGAGACCAAAGACAGTCTTAACTGTCAGTGGTGGAGCCTGCTGGTATCTGTAACACAGGCTCATAAATACATGTGGGTAAGGAAAAGCAGGGCAAAAAGAAAAAAAGAACACTGGTGTCTCCCATTGCTCCCCTCTGTTAAGCCTGAGCCTCTGCAGTACCCAGTAAATTACCAGTCATGTTTTCCTGGGAAAAGAAATTGTCAGTCCCAGAAAAATGAGAAACAGCACTTAAGGAGGAGTGAGGAAAAAGCATCATCAGACAACATATGGAACTCTCCCTTCAGTTCCTTAAAAGAAGGCTGAACACTATTGCTTCAGCTTTCTTGACCACACAAGCACAACAAACCCAGTCCTAGCAGGCAGGTTCCTACTTGAAAGCTGCCAAGTGCATGCCAGGGTTAGCCTTAGAGAAAATGTCTAAATGGTCATGCCAGGAACGGTCATCACAGCAAGTACTGTTTACAAGAGCTTCTGAGCTATGAAGTCTTTATCAGTTGAGCCTGCTGTAGTAATTTGACAGGGTTGTTCAATAAATTCATCCTCAGGGCAATTTAGTCAGCCTAGTGGGTGTCACAGAGATGCACAAGCTTCCATGAGTATTTTCATAAGAACACACCTCTCTATGTCTCCAGCCTATGATAGCTCAGCAGCCAGCAAGAGCTAAGGCAGAGAGGCAGAAACAAAGACTGACTTTCTTTGCACAAATGTGGAGGAATTCAGGAAACACAGGCAGAAAAAGACAGTTCAACTTGCAGAATACAGAGATAAGCCATAACTAGAGAATACTTAAGGCGTTGGGGAGAAGAAACAAGGAGGAAAAAAAAGTTTGGTAGAAAGCTCTAGGATTCAGGCTATTTCAGCTTTCTCACTAGCTCAGTGTTTCACATGTGCAGAGAAAAGGACTAAGGAGCTGGGAAAGCTGCTGTAGGAGTGGAAGAAACATTTTCAGAATAGCAGAAAGAGAATGACGGGGAGGTCAGAAGGAACTGAATTGTCATTCAGGGCAGTGATGAAAGACAGACTAACTCTCAAGATGATAGAATGCTCCTGGCTACACCATGAGCTTGTAAATACACATGTAAAAAAGCTGGAAAAAAAAATGAATGAAATCACATTCCACAGAACTCTAGAGTGCTTTTCCCTGAGAAAGAGACCAGATAACCTCCAGAGGGCCCTTCCTAACTAAATTATTCCAAACTCCTACACAAAACTACCAAAGACAGGGAGGAAGGGGATGGAGCAAAATTGGAGAAAGAAAACAATGAAATAAAGAATTAAAGAGTTGTAAGAGAGAAAGAATTAATTACAAGAATGTTAAAACGAAGGTATGAGAGAAAAGAAAAAAAATAAGACATTGTAGACTGAAAAATGATGACCACCAAAACCAAAATCACATCCCAGATGATACAAAGGAAGAGGCAGAAAATGGAGGTATTTTATATTATAGGCAGAAATGAGGGAACTGAAAAAAGAAGTTAAAACCAGATGTCAAGCTAAAGGAAAATCCAAGTTAAATGCTGTGTTTGGAATTGCCATGGGGAGAATTTTTAGCTAGGATCATGATTCAGGAATAGAAAAATAATTATTCATTCCATTTCTCCTAGCAGTAACAAATACTATACTGCCTTACCATTCTCAAAATCTACCAGTGATATATTAGGGGAAAAAAAAAATCCATACCTGTATTAGTTGATTTGCAGAATAATGAAGTTTTTTTCAACATGGACAACTCACCAATGAGGGTTGTATTGCTGTCAATCAGAAAAGCAGCTGATATACAGTGGGGAAGAGTATTTCTGCAGGTGCTGCAGGTGAGCACAAAGAGATTGCAGATGGCAAGGGAATCTCAGCTATTTAAGATACAATTAGAAGGTTAACAAGGACTATCATTGTTTCAGACCTTTGCTTTTTCAGCTCTGCAACACACACTTCTGCTCCTTGCAGACCTCTGACAGTGCCTGAGGGAAGCTCAAGAGCTTTTTGATTCATTTCCCTGATGGTAAGGAATAGCTCACCATGGGGTGGTTGTAATTAGTTAGGACAACGTCAAGAGCATGGCAACAAAGTTCATCAGAATCAGAGCAACTGCAGTTGCCCATGGATAAATGGATGTCACTGATACAGATGTCACAGAGCTCCTTTCTGCATGCCTTCAAAAATACAACAGCTCTTGATCCAGGCTAACTTAAGAGACACAGCTAGCAACATGTGTAGTGTGAAAGGGACTGGAGAACAAGGGAGGGATGTGAGGCAGTGCTTTGCTTCTCCAGTCAGTGTCCCTTTTAATGATGGTTGAGAGAATTGCTTGGACTTCTCCAGCTGAGGCCTAGGTTGTGATGTGACACCAGCACCTCTCATCAGCCACATCTACATCTGAGCCACAATGTCACAGAGGACAATGTCACTGATGCAACCTGACACACCATGTCAGCATGCCAGGTCTGCCAGCTGGGAAACTGAGAGGGGAAAGAAGGTGGGGGGCAATAAATAAAATAAAAAAGAAAATGGATGAAGAAAACAGGCTTCAAAAAAAGGTATTCCTCATCAAGTTTTCCATGTTTACAGGGGCTGTTTTGTTTTTAAGAAGGGTTGTATTGCCTGTAAAAGCTAAAAACAAAAAGAAAGAGTAGGAAGAAAAAAAAACAAACAAAAAACCCAACAAAAACCCACAAGAAATAAAAACAAACAACAAAAACCACACACACACAGAAAGAAAGAAAAAAAACAAAAACAAAAAAACCCCAAACAAACAAATCAAACCAGACTAGGGACAAATCAGTGACCAAATAGTCTTCTGAAAGTCTGCTAGAGGTTAAGGCAGACCTTCCATACTGAAGGAAGGGACATAGCAAGGCAGACAGGTCCCTGTGCTGTTTTAGAAACCTACATTTGTCACTTTTACCCCTGCTGAAAACCTGTGTAAGCAAACAGAACCTTTCCTCAAAGGGACAATTTATGTCCCTAAGGTCCAGTCTAAGATGTGTATCATGTGTTCTAATTTTCCTAAGTGAGAAAGCAGAGAAAAAGATGCTTGTTTATCTTTCCTTTGAAAATAATGAAATAATTTTAACTTGAGACCATGCATAATTATGAAAATAAGTATACACTCATACATTTCTGCAATATATACATTAATATTGGCATGGGGAGTAGAGAGACATTTGGGGTACAGCTCTCCTGCTGTGGGAGACACTCCCATTTCTTCCTCACTGCAAGCTGGTGAAGAAGCTATACAAAGCAAAAGGTTATAGCTTGTAAAAAGTCTCTTCCCACAATTGGACACTATGACTAAAGATCTTAAGAGTCACAGGAGCTTCAGTTAATGGTATCTTAGCCAATGCCACTTCTGCCACAAGTGCATGTTTTGCCTCAGTCATGATTAAATAAGTCTGAGATGGCTATATTGACAAATTTAACAAAGACACAAGCACTTAGTGCCAATTCAATTTAGAACAATTTGCTGCTTTTATTTTCTTCTTCATTTTCCCCATCTATCCCATAACCCAAATGCTAACAACTGGACACTTTCATATAAAAATTTGCAGTGCCACACAAACACACAACTGAAAAAAATCAAATAGTGGAATGTTCACATCAGTTTCCACTCCAACTTAGCTAAGCTACATTATATAAACTGACCCAGATTTTACTAAATTCAGTCCCTGTTTTTGAATAAGTAGCTTTTTGACACAGAAAATGCTGTCACTGGGATGCCAGAGCAATTATCTGCAGACACAATGCAGTATATATATTTCCAATTTAACAAGCATTGTGTCTGCCAATAATCACCAATAGAAAGAGGTTTATCTAAGGAAGATCAGCCTGAAATTCTGGCACATTACTTGTTCTAGTTTTGGTTGCTATTTTCATAGCTAAATGTAAATTTCAATTTGCAAAAAATACCATTTAAATGCCATTATCTATTCTACAAATTCCTATCATACCAAGTACCAAACTTAACAATGGGAGTTCATCAATTTTCTAATGCCTTAATTACCAATATTCGTTTTTTAATACCAAAATAGGTGAAAGTTAAATGTTAGTGTCAGCAAAAATCACATCCTTTTTCCTCCCTAGATGATGCTGAAACATAGAGTGAGCCTGAATTGTCCTGACTGGGCAGCCCCATATGGGCAGGCAGGCATTGCTATCTAGTCCTTCTAACTTATCAATTGGCTTTGGGCAGTTTAGCTGCTGCTGACAATCATTGAGTGAGAGGTTTTATTGTGACATCTGCCTGTCAGAGAGCCTGACTCATTTTGTCTGTCTTCCAGGGCAATTTTTCTTCTCCTTAAATGTCAGTTTGTTTAACTACAGTTCACTCACAGCTGCCAACTAGGTACCATAGTAACATTTCCAGCAGAAAACAAGAAAAGCAAAAATCTATTAAACACAAGAACATTTAGTTCTAGCTTAGCCTCAGGCCACAGCATCCTCAGGGACTGACCCAAGCTTATTGCTGATATCAATGAATTCTTTTTATTGCCTTGTTTCTCTTTTGCTTTAATTGATTTTGTTAATATCACACTGATAGTAATTTGAAAATGATCCAGGCAGGGTGGGCTAAAGAGTCACCATTTCAGTTATGGGGCAGCTCCCTCCTCTTCAGTAACAGATTTCTGTCCAGAAGACATTCATTAACCAACTTCAAAAACAAGGTCTTGATTCCATTTCATGGGAGCTACCCAAATCTCTTTCTAGGTAGATCAAAACCTTATTTTATTAGCTTTACTTCCTACTGCTGGTGAAATACTTCAAAGTTTAGCCAGCTGAACAGCACTGCTGACTTCAGAATTAACAGTACATTAAGATTAAATTCATATTTACTCTTAGTTCGCTGAATTTTTACCTTTGTTACTGGTGGAGGTGCTGAAATGTGAGATCCAGAAAGGTACTACATCCTAGCAGAATTATTGGGGATAAAAAGGCAGGAAAAGAGCAGCAGTGTAGATTTGAAACAGGCCAGCACTGCATTAAGGGCCTCCAGAATTAAAACCACAATCATTAGAATTGATGCCAAGAGCCCTGGGAGGAACTCTGTGTGATGGAGAGAAGAGCCTCTGAAGTGCTCTCATCCCAGTGCAGCAGCAGTCAGATGTGCCATGGAGAACAGTGTGGCCACCCAGCCCTCAGCACTCTGAGGAGATGTCCTCTGCCACTGTTAGTGACAGCATCCTATGTTGTGATATGGAGCAAAAGTCACTTGCATGCACTGCTACAATCATGTCTCTTACAGAGGTGACTGAGTGATCACGCGTGGCCACAGCTTTCACTCAGAAGCTGAACAGCACAATGAAGTCACAAATACTCAGCTGAATTTTCAACTAAATACAAATGCAAGTTTGTACGTTCAGCATCAGCCCTGTATTCATTTTAAGTTAATTTTTGCTAACTATTCTTGCAAATTAATTTATTAGCAAGTTTAATCACAACCGTTCAGTATGTAATGGCAACATTTTAGAATAAACAAAAAATCATGTTCACAAGCTCTTGGTAACCAAAATTTACCATTGTATTGGGCTTGTACCTGGCAGGGTTATGGTAGCAGGGGAGAGGGCTACTGGAATGGCTCCTGTAAAAAGCTTCAGGAAGCTCCCCTAGCTCCAAGTGGGACCCACCTCTGGCCAAGGTCAAGTCAATCAGCATGTCTGCGAGAATATACTGAAAAGGGGAAAACCTACTGGGGTGTACTTTTATTTTGGAGAGGAGTATGGATGAGAGAGACAATTCAGTAAACACTAAGGCCAAGAGGAAGCAGGGGAAGAGACACACTGAAGTAGCCTCTGTGCTGGTGAGGCCTGTGGTGAGATGCCAGGCAACAGTAGAGCAGAATCCTGCCTGCAGCCCATGGAGGACCCCACAGTGGAGCAGGGGACTGACCCTGAAGAAGGCTGTGACTCTTTAAGAAAGCCCACACTGGGGCAGTGTGTACCTGGCATAATTACAAGCTGTGGAATAGACCCATGGGAGGGGTGCCACATTGCAGCAAGGCAGGACTGTGAGGAGTTTTCCCCCTGAAGAGGAAGGAGTGGCAGAAACAACGTGGCATGGACTGACCACAACCCCCATTCCCCATCAACCTGTGCCACTGTGGAGGAGTAAGTAGAGAATCAGCAGAGTTGGGTCTAGTTGGTCTAGTTGTGTGTGTGTATTTCTCACTGCCATACTCCCATTCAATTGGTAAGTAAGTGATGGATTTGTTGTTTAAATTCAATGGATTTTGTTTCCCCAGGTCAAGTCTGTCTCCTGCCCATGACCATAACTGGTGGCTAAGCTCTCCCTGTCCCTTGCCTTGACCCTTGAGACTTTTGCTGAATTTTCTCCTCCCCATTCCACCAGAGTGGGGTAGGAGTGAGTGAGTGGCTGCCTGGTGCTTTGTTGCTGGCCAGGTGGGCTCAAACCATGACAACCATTTGGAGAAAAAACATACCCAGTCAGAACATAATGAATTGAAAATACCACATGTTCCTACTGATTCCCATAGTAAAAGCAGAGAAAACAGTTAACATGCAGACACAAAAGGAAAAGCCTTGATCATGTATATAAAGCCCAAATACTACCACTTCTCCTTGTCCATTGTAGGACACATGAAACCTACCATAAACACATGAGAGAGATTAGTGACAGCTTGCTTAAAAGTAACTGAAATTCAGACCAGGTTCCAATGTCTACATATCAGGTCCATCAGTGCTATTGTCTTACTCCTTTATCTTCACCACTGCTTTTGAAAGAGACACAAGCCAGCAGCCTGGATATGAAATGCTGCCTCTACACAGCCACCCAGATTTGTGTTTCAGATTCATTTTCTCCTCTTTCTTTTCTGTTTATGCCTCTCCTATTTTTAATTTCCTCCTTTGTAAAATCCTACACTTTATCTCAAGCTTCTAGCTAGCCAGATAATTTTTCTGTCTTTCTGTATATTTAGCACTGGACTGAAATTAAAATTAACAATCTATTTTTAAAAAGTTCCTGTACCTGTGTGTTATACTGAGGCTAAAAGATTCTATTGACAGAGTGGACTACTAGTGTTATGCAACTACAGAACTATTCCCCCTCAAGAAGCACTACTGGGTTTTAGTCCAATTCTTTAGAATAACCACACAGCTCAAGCTACAATCCAAAACTGCTACTGAAGACAAAACAAGAAACAAAACCCTAGAGGGAGTGCCAACTGCCAATAGACCTGCCTCTACTTTCCTTCTCATTAATCCACCCTCTCTTCTTTCATTCCATTGTTTTTGTCACTTCCTAGATTTACTTCCCTTTTTTTCCTTCTGGAACTTGGCTATGTCTTCCTTCCCTCCTGCTCCATTTTTTGTTAAAGTTTTTTCTCTCTTATTGGAACAAATGCTCTACAGCAGACAGATTCATTCATCTCTGGCACCTTATCTGGTGAAGCATATGTTTCTTTTCTTTGAGGTCAGATTAACTATTCCTTATAAATGGTACAAGGAAGAAATACGTGTTGGCAGCAAGTTCTGCTACTCCTAGCCATCGTTTTTGTCCACTGCATTAAGCCAATTTAACATGCTTAAACATGCCTTTTGTCAACAGCAACAAAAGCAAAAAGCAGCTGAACTCTAGTTAATAAATCATTTTCTGGAGGTAGAAACTGCCTGAGAAATATGATGCCAAGAAGTTATTGCATGTTATTCTTAGAGAGGAAAAATGAGGAGAAAAAGTTTAACCAGCTTTCTGTGATTATAAAATGTGCTTTCTATATATATGTCTGGGTGTACACTCACTGAAGCAGTTCAAAAAGAAAGATCACACTGAAATCTAGTATGTTCCTTTAGATATGGATTCACTCATCTCCAGTTGGCCTTATTTCCTAAAGAACCAACTCAATGCTGTTTAAATTTGAAATGTCTCTATCCCACTTGGCTGACTCCTGCAACTTTTATGCATGCATACATATATGTGCCTATACAAAAAATAGGATGTAAAACAATATAGAGTATTAAAAAACTAGAATCACATGGCAGGGAATCACAGCATTTTCTGCTAGCTCATACCTTTCCCTGTCCACAGGAAAGGCCTAACAACCAAACAGCCAAGGAGAAGTTAAAAAGAAGATGGTCAAGATGTTTTACAAGTTAACTATTTTAAAACCAGATAAATCCTTATATTAATGGCTGAGATGGGCCAAGTTTAAGTGAAAACAAAAGCTGATTAAGCACCATATTATGATCTGTCACTAAATTGCACTGGTTATATAAAAGGATCAGAAAGAATAGGCAGGAAGGGTCAATCTTTTCTAGGAACCCTATCTTTGTTTGAGATGGTCAATTTTAGCAATAATATACAAAATGTAGATGTTATTCTAGGACTACTGTGTTACACCCTGTATTAGCATCTTTGCAAGCCTAGCCAGACAGTCATTAAATGCTCCTGTCAGCTAGGATCTACAGAAGGGTCCTTAAAACAGTAAGCAAATAGGATTTTTAATCAACTTATCTTCCTTATCTACCACTGGCAAAAAACACTGCCCAGTTGTCCTGTCTTCAGAGATGGCTTCTGTTTTTTTTTTCCATTCTCAGAGTACATCTCACTCACTGAGGAAAAGTAAGCAGTTTCTGAACATAGCAGTCTCTAGCCCATCCCTCAAAACCAGCACCTTATCCCCTTGCTAAAGTGAAGGAAACAACTCTTACAAATCTGCTTTTGTATGGCATACATGGTACTGAGCAAAAGTTACAAGGAAATTAGCCTAGAAGTCCAAGATACCATTAATTTAGAGACAGTTCTGTCAGCTGGGGAGCAGTATCAAGAAGTGGATAATATTGAGAAAGGGAAGAAATACCTAGAGTTGTTCTGGCTGTGTTACATTTCCAGCACAGGGAACTTTGCTGGTTCCCAGAAAACTCTGACAGACTGGAATGTATACCCAAGGCTGTAACAATATAATCCAGATTACATCAACATCTTTTATGAAACATCTTTTTATGTTACTACATCTCCTTCTAAAGATTTTTTTTTCCTGCTTATTTTGTTCCATTGCTAACTCTTCTTTCCTCCTGATATTACAATGGATTTAATCTTCCACCAGCAATTAGAAGGGAAATTGGAAGTTTGTCTATATTTAGTGATTGAGATCTGTAACAACAGGAAAGCAGGGACTAACATGAAGTTTTTATAAGTACCAAATTAAATATATATTAAAAAGTTGCTAGTTTATGAAATCATGTGGGAAACTCTATATAAGAGCTTGTATTAGAAAATTTAACAACAAAAAAAAAGTAATCATCCATGAAAAGAAAGAATCTGGCTTCTTCTACACAAAATAATTTGTTTTTAATGGAACTTCCCTCCCAACACACTGTGACTTGGTCTTTTCAGAGTCTGCAAAAAGTTAATGAAAAAACTAATGTAACCATTGATTTTAAAAAAATTAGACAGTTAATAAATTTCAAGCACAAACTTTTTTCATTAACCATATCTTACCTGTTTTTGCCAAGGGAGGAGAGCAGAGAGCACTATTACCTACAGCTTGCCATTTCCTTTCTAAGGCATCACACAGCTGCAACCAAGAATGTGTTGTGGCTTCCAAGCAAAGCCATTATTTGCTGACTGTCTTCTATACCTCAAGGAATATTAATTCACTCCCAGGAAAGAAAAACATTAAAAACTCAAACCAACCCCAAACCCTCAGAATTTCTACAGATGGGTTGGGAAATCTCGCCACCAAGGAATTTTGATTTATATTTGGGACTTTGCCTGGCAATTGAAAGAAGATATGTTTGCATATCATAAAAATGAGACTAACTGGAGCTGGGACAGAAAACTTAGCCTAGATCACAAAGAGTGCTTAGAGAGCTTGGTGTAATTCCATAAAGAAAAGTGGTATAAAGGTAGTCTCAGAATATTTGAGTGCATCTCCCACCTCCAAGACCACTCAGCTCCAGGTAGGTCAAGTTATGAATTAGATAATACTATGTTTGCAGAGAAAGACCTCATAGAGAGGCATAAAAGTGACTAAATAAAGCTCTACTTTTTTCCCCTCTTCCATAGCCACAAGTGGAAGATGAGGCAATTTGTGCTGTTTCTCTCCCTCAAAATAAAGTTTGAAAGAATGTTGAGCCTCTGAAACATTGAGAACATGGTATAATCCCAGACACCATCAGCTTTTGTACCCCCTCCCCCCTCCACACCAATATATTAATATATATATATTAATATACATATATATAATTTTTTTAAAGTAAATTGATACTAATCTTCATGGCAAGTAACTCTTTTGTTTTTTTCCCAAGGAAATGGTCAGGTATGCAGTTACTCTACTTGCATTAATTCCCAAAATATAGCTAAAGGCACATCCTACTACAATTTTTGCATGTGGTGATTTATGATATGCTACAATCAAAGTATTATTCTCCTTGTGCTGTGTACTGCTAGGATGGGACACTGCTGAAGGTTGTACAAGATAAACCAATGATCAACCTTCCACAACAGGTCTACCAAATTGCTTAAAAAGGTGAAATGCAGTGATAGTATGGCTAGGCTTCACGAACGAAGATTCAGGGAGGGCTCCATCCACGCTCCTCATCAGTGCCTCATCATGGCCTCAATTCCTTCACCTTCCCAGGTCTCTTAGAGCAATACATGCCCAGGTGATGCAGATCACTACTCCTCCAGTCAAGTTTAGCAATGTTGCCTGCCATCACAACTCCAAGTTTCTAAATTTTTATTTGTAAATTTAGGTATTTGGTTTAGATTCCAGTTTCAGCTGCTTTTGATTCAAACCAAGCCAAAGATGCAATCTCTTGTACTGTTCTCCTGAGCCATTCACCCTCTGGGATTTTGAAAACTCATCCCTAGACTGATGTAAATAATTTTTTTCCTGAGACTTGATGTTCCCAAAAGGCTTATAATACTAATGAGAAGCTGTTAATGTTTAATTTTGCTTGTAAAGCACAAGTGAGCAGGTGCACTGTAAAGCATAAAATGAAATATTAGAGGCAAAGTATTTCTTATTTATTATCAGAAGGTTTACCAGACTTAAAAGATTTCAGCTCCACATTAGTGGATATTTTTGTCACTCTCCCTAAAGATCTGGTAACATTTAGCCAGGCTCTTGGAGTAACCTTTAAGATGCTGCTTACAAAGGAACCATAAGGGATACTTCACAATACACAAGCTACAAACTTTTTCTTGCTGATGGGGGAGGAAGGAAAGAGGGAGAGGGAACAGAGCATGCCAAAAGTACTGTCCTTCATTTGTAATGAATTAGATGCAAAATGCTATTTAATCTAAACCAAGACATACTGTAGCTAAACTTTTTAATTATGTCTCTCAAGGCTCTCACAGCACAATATTAAAAACAAAGAAAAAAGCACTACCTTTAGAAACAGAAATAATCATTAACTGAAGCTAGACAGACTAGATAAAGATTTTTCCCAAAGAATTTTCAGCCTAGCAAGAGACATGGGAAGTGATAGAGAAGCAACATCTGTATCTGCAAATCAGAAATAGACAGGGAAGAAAGACTCATCCAGCAACTTTCATACAGGGTATATGTCTACTTGTTGCTGCATTTTAGTGGTTGAACCACTACTACATATTCCAGCCATTTTACCTAACTTCACATGAAAAAAAAATCATCTACAAATGTAATTTTAAAGGCTGATTTTCAGCAAGAAAATGTATGTTTTCCCATATGAAAAATGTTTTCCCATATGAAAACTTTCACCTAGAAAGTGTTTGTTTTCCCACATGAAAAAGTTTGGTTGCTCATAAGTAACCATGTATTATAAATACAAAAGTACTAACTTACCCCTCAGGGCTGGTGATGGATGTGACACTGTCATGTCACAGTTTGCATGGTCAACATGCCTTACTTTTGAGTAGGTTAATTTAAAGGGAATAAAAACTTATGCCTTTATCTCTTAGCAGCCCACAGGAAAAAAAAAAATGAAAAAAATGCAAGTCTTTGCAAGCATCCACTGTAGTTAACATAAATGCAGTGTCAGGATTCCCTGGACACTTCTGAAAATTTCTATCTAGGTCTTTCTATGAATAAGGAAAGCATCTATAGATCCATTTGAGAGCAGCTCTGTCTTTTCCTCAGCCCCAGTGCCTTCCACTGGCTCAGCTGTTCTGTACTCAGTGTTGCTTGCCTCAGACTGCAAGACAAAGACATCACACTCACAGCTTTCATCTGTGCTCTCTGATTGTCTCTCTATACAGGACTTCAATTGCCTTTTCATTGACTCCTGGCTGAAGAGCATAGTAGATTTTAATTATGGGAAATAATTCCTAAAAGATCTTTACAAATAGATTTAGATGAGATCAAATATGTAAAGGGAAAAACTTATCCATTAGTCCTTAGACATACATTTGTTCACATGCCACTGGTGTCAAACATCATCTGATCTTACTGCACTATTTCGAGTATAAATAAGTTTTTGTCATAATCACTGTCTCTTTAAACAAGTATTTGTGATACTGATATTTCACTTATTTCTTCTGAACAGAGTTCTCCATGCCTTTTAGTTAAGTCCTCACTTGTTTTCTATTGAGCAAAATGTTATGGGCTCCAGCATTAGTCTTTCCAAGCCACAGCCAGGTCTTATAAAACTGCTATTTTTGGAAAACATTGATCAAACAGACACTCAAAAAAAAAAAGGAAAAAAAAAGTGCAGTGATGTGTTACTTGTGCAAGTGTTAGCTCCTGCTTGGAGCTACAGAAATCATTTCACATATACCCCTTTCCATGGCCCTTAGTAACAAGGCAGATGAGTCAGAGCATTCCTACATAGTATTAACGGGTGGCAATTGTGTCAAAAGCAGACTAACCAGCAATGAAAAGCACACAACTATAACTACAAACACACAAAGTAGAATCTGGACACAGGTTATGGGTGCAGTGCTGCACAGATCAGGTATTGTTCAATGTCCATGATATTTTTTCAAGTCAAAGACTGAGGAAGTACCCTACCAGATAACTTGAATACACAGAATAGAGCAGAATATGAGAAGGTGGCTATAAATTTTTCATGGAAAGACCAAACTTTTGAAAATAAACCTGGACAATGTCTACACCCTTTCATTGTAGTAATATCTAAAAATCTGTCATCTGCATTACTTCACAAAGTCAGTTTGAAGCACTCGAGCAGTTGATGTGCAGCTTGTTGGTGTTGCTCCTTTTGTAAAACACACTTACTCTGATTTGTCTTGTATGACCTACAGCAGTTGGCTTGTCCATGCTAGCTACTGCTATAGCCAGAATGGGAAGAGAGCTGCCACACATAGAATCATAGAATGGTTAGGGTTGGAAGGGACCTCTGGAGGTCACCTAGTCCAACCCCCCTGCACTGGGCAGGGACATCCCCAACTAGATCAGGTTGCCCAGAGCCCTGTCAAGCCTCGCCTTGAATGCCTCCAGGGATGGGGCCTCAACCACCTCCCTGGGCAACCTGTTCCAGTGTTCCACCACCCTTGTGGTGAGGAACTTCTTCCTAATGTCCAATTTAAATCTCCTCCTCTCCAGTTTAAAACCATTGCCCCTTGTCCTTTCACTGCAGGCCTTTGCAAACAGGCCCTCTGCAGCCTTCTTATAAGTTCCCTTTAAGTACTGGAAAGTCACTATTAGGTCCCCCCGAAGTCTTCTCTTCTCCAGGCTGAACAATCCCAGCTCCTTCAGCCTGTCCTCATAGGAGAGGTGTTCCAGCCCCCTGATCATTTTTGTGGCCCTCCTCTGGACCTGCTCCATCAGATCCATGTCCTTTCTGTATTGAGGGCTCCAGAACTGGACACAGTATTCCAGATGAGGTCTCACCAGAGCAGAGTAAAGTGGCAAAATCACCTCTCTGGATCTGCTGGCCACGCTTCTTTTGATGCAGCCCAGGATGCGATTAGCCTTCTGGGCTGCCAGTGTGCACTGTTTGCTCATGTCGAGCTTCTTGTCCACCAGCACTCCCAAGTCCTTTTCTGCAGGGCTGCTCTCCATCATCTCATCCCCTAGCCTGTATTGAGAGTGGGGATTGTTCCGACCCAGGTGTAGGACCCTGCACTTGGTCTTGTTGAAGCTCATGAGGTTCACCTGGGCCCACCTCTCAAGCTTGTCCAGGTCCTTCTGGATGACATCTTGCCCCTCCAACTTATCAACAGCACCCCATAGCTTGGTGTCATCTGCAAACTTGCTGATGGTGCACTCAATGCTGCTGTCGATATCATTTATAAAAATATTAAACAGTCCAGGCCCCAGTACAGAGCCCTGAGGGACACCACTTGGCACTGATCTCTAGCACCTGTGGTTTTGCTCCTGAGTAGGGCACTTTGTCTGATACTCCCCAGTGATGTAGGGAAGACATACAGCACATCTGTCTCCTGGTAGTGAGACTCTGACATGTTCCTGCACTACACAGAAACAGCCTTTGTACCTTGCACAAACCCAAACCCACATCCTGCTGTGGGGATTTGGTTTATGCCAAAGCCAATCATACCTCCTCTTCTCTGTAAAGGATAATTTCTTAGACTGCTTTCTTAGGAAGGATATCATTTTAATTCTCTAACTTCCTTCCTGGTTAGGATGCAGACAGTTTGAGTCTGTGAATTTCTGTTTTTCTGTGGCCTGTTTGCTGAATGCTGTCTCAATAGCTATTTTAAAACTCACACTCCAAATACCAATAAGCTGCCTTGAGTTACTTCAGCCACCACAGTACCTAGACACTCAAAGGACAAGTCAGTGACATGGCAAGCAGCAGTTTTGAAAGGCCAGCCACAAAGCTGTAAGCAAAGGATTATTTGGCTCTGCTACCAGCTCTAACACCATTTCTCTCTCTCCATGATCAACACATTATTTTACCTTGGGTCTTCTGGCTCATGTTCACTGAGAAGGCCCAGAAAGATAACACAGACCTCAGCACCACATCTCAGTAACAGAAATCCTACCCTGACACAGACTAGAAGAAGAAAGTTAGTTGAAGATCCTGAGCAGAGTCTGGGATATAATAATTTTCTGACCATGGCCCTTGTGAAGTGGCCTTGAGTAGCAGTAATCATTCTGTGTATCCCTTGCAGAGGGATCTGTCAAGGCTTTGCCTTATACTCATACATGGATTGCTCTACAGCATCTAATCAGTTTACAAGTCACATTAAAAAAAAGAAAACCAAGGTAGTCCCATGCTTTCAACATCTGGAGAAGATAAGAATTGTCTGAATACAGAAAAGAAAGCTGACAACACCATTTAGGAAATTAAGAGTTCTGAATATGTTTCTCAAACTGCTTTTAAGCATCATTAATATCCAAGAAAGTCAATACAGGCTAGCCAGACAGAAAGAAAAAAAAAGGCTAACAAACCCCTGGAGTATGTACTAGAAAAAAAGTGGTCAAAAAATGGCAGGGAAGAAAACACAAAATTGTTTTAATCAAAGAACACAGCCCAGTGAGGGAAACAATGAGAGAGAAGCCAGGGACAGCATACTGTGGCAAGACTCAGAACACGGTAAGAGGAGTGAAATATATTTATGTGGAAAGCTTTATGGAAACAGAAGTTGCCACGACTGAGAACTGTTTGAAAGGCTGCATGTTAATACACAAGAGTTTAAACATGCTTGCTCTAAACAGCACCTGGCACAAAAAATATAATGTACTGGATGTAAATCAGCCTAGGGAGTGGAACAGTGAAATGGGTCTTATTCCAAACTGTATCAGAGAAGCCACTGTATCAAGAGATGTGCTTCAAATAGGAACATGAGACTAATAGTAATCAGGTATATTATGATAAGAAAAATGTGATACAGACCAGTTATGTAGAAGACAAATCTTTTTTCTTTAGGGTAGGCAATTGGCATATCCTGTTCCATCCTATGAGGTATTGCTCACCATCAGTATGAAATTTAGCATACAAGACAGCACTACAGAATATAATGAAAACCAAACACACCAAGTCCTGTGTCTCAGTCTACTTGATCTAATACACTAAATAGGAAGGAATTCCTACTACTCCCTGTTTAATACTTTATAGAATGAAATAGCACAATGCAGCTAGTTATTTTAGATTAGACCCTCAGCTGGCATAACCAGCTGCAGCCTCACTGAAATCTTCAAATTTGACATATTTCCCCACACACTGTGAAAGGAGGTAGATGAATTGAAGTTTGCATGTTTGCACCTCATCCAAAACTTCCTGGTCAACTTAGCCTAGAGGTATGTTTTCTTTTTCTCTTAGCAAGCCAAGTGTCTTCCATTAGAGACAGTTTATTTCATCTGCAGCTGACTCTGAACCTGGTCAAACTTCTATATTAAAAAGCATTCCTGTAAATTCACACACACACACTATGTAATGACAATGTTATAAAACAGTGGCTGCTTTGAAAGTGACGAAGCAAACAGAACTGATTCATCCATCCACTTATTTTCCTATGCAATACAATTAACTGTCTGAGTCAAACTTCTTTATCTTTTTTTCAAAGGCCTGCCATAACAGGGATTATCACTACTGAGACCCTCCAAAAATGATTAAGCATTTATTGCTGCTCCCTAAACCCAAATCAACTCTTCCACCACATCTCCATCCCACACACATACACATGTCTGCTAGCATTCTTACTGGACTGAGTCTACAATATGCCTTTGCATTACAGCAATCACATTCTGACTTATCAGGCAAGAGCAACATGCAAAGGCATAATGGCTTTAAAGTATCAGCAAAGTACAAACAAAGAAAAACTCCAAAATAATTTTTCCTATAAACAGCTAACAGTAGCTTCTGTGAAACTAATGACATATTTGTGTCTCTCCAAAGAATTAATTTTGGACAGAATTGAATTTTATTTCCCCTCACACCCATAGTGGTTCATAGCCCCAGTTAGAAACAAAAATTAGCCACAACCATAGGATAGATGATTTTTACAGAAGGCTTCTTAGTTGGTTTGTATTTGCATTGCAAATTCTGAGGGCACTAAAGAAAATGAAGGGGGAAGAAAATAAATAGAGTATTTCCTCATGAACAGTAGCAATTCATTACCAAGCAATTAGCTTACTAATAAGTTCCCATTTCTCAGTTTGGGAAATTTCCACAAATATTGGTAATATAATTATGATAAAGGTTGAAGGCATACTACAGTACTCAACTGCTAACTGCCCACATAACAATTTGTCTTCTCATGACAGACAGGAGAGGCTCTAATTACACTGAACATTTCAGGGAAAGATTGAATGTTTGCCAGACAACTCACCATTGATTGCCTTTAAAGCATAGTACTGGGCTGCTAAAGGGAAAATACAGATTCTTGGCTCCAGGTAATTAACTTCCATGCTGTTCTCTTCTTAAACACTAATGAAGCCCCCTTGAAGTCTTCATTACCAAGGGGTATTTGTTAATAAAAAAGCAAAGAGCCAGCCAAAGGTCCTATTTCCCTCTCCTTCTCCATAAATTTTGCTCTATTATACATTGCTCAGGACTCAGTAATGTCTTTGAAGTGAGTAATGATGGCCTGAAAAGTGCAAAGGGTGAGGGATACCTAATGAGATAAGGGAAAGCAGCAATGTGGAAAAAGCTGGGACCTGAAGACAGACTTAAAGGAGAGAATGGGAGTGTTTGACAGAGAAAAGAGTATGAAAAAATGGAAGGCAGAGCTATATCAATATTTTGTGAAATGGCATAACCATGAAGTTAAACTGAAGATGAAAAAAGAGCAACTCAGCAGCTGAATCTCAAGGAGATACAGCATTTCTCAGAGACAGTGAATAAATATAGTCTAGATTTCATAAGGTAAGGAACGAGATTCCCAACTGACACTGGTGGCAGAGCTTTCAAGAAGGCATCTGCTCAGATATTTAAAGGGCTTAGTGTATCTGGCAGGGTTCTCCTCAACACAGACTCCAATCCAAGGACAGTGAATCCCCTTGCTCCAGCCTCAAATAAATACTGTTGAGCCAGCTGAGGTATACTGGCTACCTAAGGGAATGTGATCCCTTCTCTTGGCTTTACTGAAGACAAAGTCTTTGGACTACACTGACTGGGTAGCAATAGTTCAATGTATCCTAGTCCTAGCCAACAAAGCACCAGAGCACATTAATACAAGGTTCCTGTGAAGTCACCTAAAACCATATTTTGGATGACTCAGTTCCTGAGACAAAAATACAAGCATTTATGTGAAAAACATCCACAACATTATAGTTAGACACATTTTTGACCAGTACCTGAATGCTGGAGGGAAGTCAAGATGTGCAGTCTGCTTTCTCTTTCACTGTCCAGTTGACTGAATTCAAGCCAGGAGTCACTAGCAGAAAGGAACAAACATTTTTGTGATTTCATTTTCATCTCTTTTGCATGTTAATATGTCTTTTCAAGAAATTAATCCACATCCTTCCCTATGTCTAAAACCTACATCAAAACCAGGAGCTAATCTCTCTCCTTAATTCATGCTTTGGCAAGTGAGTTTGGCACATGAAGACCCAACACCATTTGGTAGATAGTCTGTGGCCACATAGGAGATTTTCCTGGAGTTTCCAAGTTTGCACAGTGCATTTCCACTGGCTTCACACAGAAGCCATTCCTCTGTTGTAATTTTGGAGGGGCAGCTTTCACATTATAATCAGATAAACATTAAATAACACATACAAAAAGGACATCCTGGCAATTTATAAAAGGATTCAGATAGAATAATCTCCCTAAACCTCACTAGTCACTCTTTGCAATTGCTGAAAGGATATTTTTGGGACACTAAACATCTGAAGAGATGACAATGATTCCAAGTTCTTGCATAATTTCTGCTTCCCAAACAAGGAAGCGTTGCTGCCATAAGTACTTGTTTTGGTGGTTTGTTTTTTTCTTGTTAAAAAAAAAAATAAAGCAACAAAAAACAAAGAAAAAACAACCTGTACTTCTGATGATCTAAAAATGGTTTGTAGGAAAGTGATTTATTCACCTTTTAGGATAATGTATTTGGTTTGACTGAGGAGGAGTTAATGTCCCCATGGCAGTCCTCAGAAACAGATAGCATCTGAATTCTACATAACTGAGTGTCTTACATACAAGTTCCACATCCCTTCAAGATATAGCAGAGAATGCTTTTTGTGATTTCCTTTATTAAGCTTTTTTTTGCCTATGGTTTCTATAGCTTGCTACACTAGTCAAGTCTCCCTAAAAGCTAGGATTTATCTTTCTAATTTCAGGATTTTTATTTTTCAGCTGAGGCTATAGTCTTTAATCACTAGCTGCAATTTCTTTTATTTCTTTTAAAAATACCCATTAAATACAGACAGACTCTCACATTAAACAGCACAGAAGCAGAAGCTGCACAAGAGGTAACTTAGCTAAAATATGATAACAGTAGTGCAACTAAATCCAAACAATTAAAGGTGGTATACACATCCAAAACATTTCAACAAGAATATCAAACATGACTAAATAACCTATCAAAACACTCAAGGAGGTTGCACTTAGAATTTTCAGTTCAGGATTATTGGTAACAGCTCATGTAAATTATGAATTATCACAGAACTAATCTTTGCATCCAAAGCCCATTATTGCTTTACACCACTTCATCTGGCAGAGGAAATTGAGTTCCATTGAGAACTACCTAAACCACCAGTGATAAGCCAAAGTATCCATTCCAGACCTTTGACATTATAGATACTGGAGAAGCAACTAAGCTTCTAACTGTAGTGGAAAAAAAGCTCACTACAAAGCAAAATGTTCTGTACTTCTCTGTTAAGCTGAACAGAAACAAGCTGCTGATTCAGGAACAAGCAAATCATTTCAGATCACCCTGAAACTACATTTTTTCAAAGTTTTCACTTCAAGAAAAATATTGCAAGCTATACTTTTTTACAGGGACTTTGCAACCAAACTAGTATTCACTTATCACAAGCTCCAAGATACAGCTTTCATAATAATATTGGTCACCTGTGCCACAGGGCATCACAACTGCTTGTATTTTCTATTGGTCTCTTTCCCCTCAATCTTTTACACAAAGACACCAGGCAGGGCTCCTGCCAGCTAATAAAAATCCTCCCTAGCAGCAGAGACACTTTGCAAAGCAGCAAAAGCCTCTGCACTCAACGTCCCAGCTCTTAATACTCTTCCTTACACTGCAATCTAAATGCAAGCTGTGATGACCTCAGGAGATTCAGGTGTGAAAATGAAGTAGATTCCCATGGATCCTGGTGAGGCACATCAACAAGATGATGCAAGCTGATAGGAGACACATAACACTCATAATCATATTTCCCTGTGGATACATCAATGCCACAACTTGTTGCAGCAGGGACAGAGACAAGCAAATGTTCAGTCCTAGAAAGAGTGGAAAAAGCTTATGTCATGTAGTTTGTAGATGGTTTGTGCCCTTCCTCAGGAAGGTACTTTCATAGGCTATCTGTGTTTTAAGGCCCAGGAATACCAGCAATGCAAACCAAATATCAATCTTCTATTCCATTCTCTTCTGCTAAGTTCTTATGTCCATGATCTTCACTGGAGCACCTGTGAGCTTTCCAGCTGTTCATGAAGAGACATGACTAACATCTGTCCTGTGTTTATGTCATCATCACCTCCCCAGGGGTGGAAGGATGTGTAGTGGAGTGTTTAATTTTGTGAATTTAGAATGAAGAGAAGGCTTTGCGGGGATCTTATAGCAGTTTTCCAGTATCTAAAGGGAGATTGTAGGACAGAAGGGGAGAGACTATTTAGGAGGTCAGACTGTGATAGGACAAGGGGGAATGGTTATAAACTGAAGGAGGGGAAATTTAGATTGGAGATTAGAAGGAAGTTCTTTACCCAGAGAGTGGTTAGGCACTGGCACAGGTTGCCCAGTGAGGTTGTGGCTGCCCCATCCCTGGCAGTGTTCAAGGTCAGGCTGGATGCAGCCCTGGGCAACCTGGTCTAGTGATTGGCATCCCTGCTCAGTTCAGGGAAGTTGGAACTAGATGATCTTTAGGGTCCCTTCCAACCTGCCCATTCTATGATTCTATGATTTTTGTTCTTGTTGTTTGGATTTTTCATTTTTTATTTTTCATTTTGTTTTGGTTTGAGGTGGTTTTTCTGATTTCGTTTTGGTTTTTGACACATACACACACTGCTATACATTATGTTAAGAAAGATAAGGTCCAACATGCACTTTTCACTTAGTGCAGAAGGCACTTTGATTTGTTTTGGTCCTAGTTCTTATGGAATTTCAATCCACAGTCATAAATCATGATCAAGGAAGTCTTTATGTAGCTTCTCATCTTGCTGGAGTAACTGGTCACAGCAGCCACATAAAGGTCTGTCATCAAATCCTTACTTTTTTTGTAGTAAAGGGATATATGACCTCTGGTTTTATGCTACCATAGAAAAAAAAACAGAGGGAAAACTGACAGGAGAGAACTAGAATGAGAAAGAGTCATGATCTTCCTCCTAACTTCAGCATTTGGCTGCACTCAGCAAAAAAAACCTTGCCATACCCTCCCTAATGACTTGTGCCTTCTTAGTGGCTCCCATGATTGTTCCAGATGGGACCATGTAACTGAATCAAATTCCACCTGGAAGCCCCTCAGACAGAGTGCTGTTCCTCCTCCTCCAGCACAAGAAACCAACAAGCATCATCTTTTCTTTTATACATTCTGTAGTAATTTTCACTTCCATTTTACCCTACCATGAAAAAAAGAAAATCTAGACTAGGCATTTTGACAGGGCTATCCTGTTGTTCCTTTTTGTCTCCTCAAACTACAGGCCAAGGATGTTAAGACCAGCATGTCTTCATATTCTACATCTCTCTGCTTCTTTCTTTACTTGATGATCCCTCCAGTCACAGACTATGACATTTACAGGCCATTTAATTTCCTAACAGAAACATTGAGTTGTAATAACTCCTTAAAAAAGGGCAGTCCATCAAACATTTATTTTTTTTTTAAGATACTGTTGCAGGACTTGATCCTAACACACTTCTTTACAAAACAAGGGCAAAATCCAGCCTTTTCCTAAGGGTTTATTATCAACACAAAAAACTCCAATGAGATTTAAAAACAAAGGCAAGTGAAGCTGACCCATTTTTAGATGTTAAAATAAAGCACCAGCACCCTCTATCAGGATATTTCAAACACTGGCAAAAGAACAATGATTTATCTTGAATAGAAAATATGCCTTTAGTAGATATTTAGTATGTACTGCAATCTTTGTAAGTCTATGTTAATTAAAAGTGCTATTTCTGCTCTAAAAATGACACGAACCACTACCATCCAGAGCTCTGCTTTGCACAGATATTTTTCAGGGCTGTAGAGCACATTGTTATGCAGCATCACTCGGATAAAGGCCTGCAATAAGAAAAGTGATAATGAAGACAGCAGCTGTTACTAAATTACAAAAACAAGACATATTTGTTGGCAAACACTAACAATCTGGGAAAGTTTTTTGCAAGTTCAACACTTCTGCAAACAGTCCCTATTTGGGTTCCCTCAATGGAGTGTGATGGCGCCAGTAAAGTTGCTACGAAGGAAACTTATGGCCTTGCTAATGCAACCTGCTGCTCCTTTCACTGATCCCCTTCACAAGAGAGGTAATTAACATTCATGTTGACACTCCATGCAACCCTTTTTTATGGAAGGGACTATACCATACAGAAGAGGTTCAGAAAGACAGCCTAGATGCCCAGCGCCTTCCCTTTCCTAAATAGGTGCCACTCAGCCAGAGGAAAAGCACATGTCCTTATTGTACCTCATCAAAATCCTCAACTTGACACAGTCTGAAAATC
>VWZO01004094.1:81074-128010 GCA_013396975.1 Bucco capensis
ACCGACCGACCGAAAATCCTCAACTGCTAGAGCAACAAACCTTCTTCAGCATCAAGGGGCACAGTTTT
The DNA here is from genome assembly GCA_013396975.1 of Bucco capensis. Classification (NCBI taxonomy): domain Eukaryota; kingdom Metazoa; phylum Chordata; class Aves; order Piciformes; family Bucconidae; genus Bucco; species Bucco capensis. Next base: position 81,143 of record VWZO01004094.1, read on the forward strand.
CCACCAGCTCCTTGCATCTAAACCATTAAATAACAGCAACTTCCAATCAGTACAGAATCATGCTAGGTTTCAAGAGGAAATCTCAAGGAGAAAGATTTCATAGCCATTCTTCCAGCTTGTCGCAACTGCTATAATGCCACTGGCTTCCTTAGAGCATTGGAAATTCAAACAACTGGACAGATTCATGAGTTTTGCAGTGTGCATTTTGTCTTTCACAATGACCTTGCATAGTCAGGGAATTTCCATATGGAAATGATCAACTCATGTTTTTCCCAACAGACTTTATGAAAGGGCATAGTGTAGCACAACTACTCATTACCAATCACTTCACGCTTTTCATGTGTGTGCAAGTGTACAACATAGATTTTGAAAACCACTTTAGTTGATGCTTTTTTTTCTCCCTAGTAAGTGGCCAAGTACATTCTTCTGTCCTGAAAGGAGCCTCAAAAACTGCATATTTTTTCTTTCACTGTTATCATCATTAAATTGGCATTGCTCAAAACTGCTTTGGTGTCACACATGCAAGTTAAAGAACCCTTGCTGAAAAAAAATGCAGTTGCATCTTAAGCACTGGGGGCAAGGTTACTAGGGCTACTGAAAGGGGAAGAGCTGCAGTATGCTTTGAGAAAAGAGGCCAGGAAAAATTCACCTCAAAAGATTTCTTTACTGTTGTATCTGGCCTCAGTGGAGATTCAGTAAAAAGGATTGTGGATAAATTTGTCATGTATGTTTTAAAATGCACAGATTGATATAGGATGGAAAGTCTATGAAGGACACACTCTGCAATGAAGCATGAAAATTAGAGTTTTGTCCCACACTTAAGAAAAGCTGTACTTCCTTGAATTTCTAGCCCAAAAGAAAGGGGGAAATTTGCATATCTACATAGAAGAACCAGTTTTTAATTAGAAAAAGTGGTCAATCTCTTTAGAGAAGAAATAAACAATGAATTTTGGATGAAAAGTTTTCATTTATCTATACTTCTGAAGACATTTCAGAGGTGTAACAACTATCATAATCACTGATGAGTGTTTTTTGTCTTTTTGCAGTATTTTTGAAGGCTTTGATATGCAAAATAGTTCTACATGGAGACAAATTACTTTGCCTCAACTGCTTTATGGTAACTTCCCAAATGCACACTATTGCCCCTTTGCCTCATGTTAATGGGAGGTTTGGCCCTTTCTTATTAAGAGAAGTTTAATCTTTCATAGCACACTGAACAATACAAACACAAACACAGTTTCTGCATAGCATGGTAACACTTTTCCCTCAAAATCTCTAGGCTCTGTAACTATTTACCAAAGTAATTCAAGTCTTCTAACACTAGTGCATATACTGAACCTCAGAAGTGAAGGAAGTATGTGGTTCTGTAATAATGGCACTAGTTTCAAGGAGACATCCATCTGTCTTGGACCAGTAAGTTCATTGCTAAGACTTACTGCATAAAGTCATGGCAGAAGAAAGAAAAAGAATAAAACAAGACAGGTCAAAGATTCAAATGACAGTCACCACACAATTAGGTTTCCTCACAGAGATTACAAGGAGCAGATACTCAAAGGCAGAAAGAGACATTGCATGCTACAGTGCACAGCATGGTTATGCTCCTAGGTCATAAACAAAAAAGAGTTGTTACTAAGGAATTTGTTCTGTTGTTGACTTTACACCAAGTGGTAGAAAATCCTATAAAAGAAAGTTGGTTTTCAGAAAAAAAATCTTTAGGAAAAAAATAGAGAAAGAAGTAGAGAGCTGCTAAGGATAGATAATACTCTTAAACACAACAGGCACAAAAGATATAGAAGGTAAAGAAAGAAACTTCTTTAGCTGTTCTCATGGTGGTAATATTTATAGTAATAACCATCCAAGTAGAAAAGGCTCAGTCAACATAATGTTTCATTCTTTCATATATTAGCTTAAATACATTTTTTAAAAATAAATCAACTTCAAAACAATTATACTCAATATACAGATAATTATCTGGGCTCTCACAACATGGAAATGATCTCTGCCTCTGCTAAAAGACTTGATATCAAACATAAACCTACTCATTTTCTTCCAGGTTAGCTTCATTTAGCAATTCCTTCCTACCCAAAATGAAGTTAGTCAAAACCAGTCTTAAATATTATTACTAGTATTACACACATTGAAGCTTTTTTCGTCAGATTCATTTTAATTATTTCAGAGCCCAAGCTGTCTAAACACTGTCTGGACCAGAACAGCTGGATTGTTTTCTGCTGGGTGTATAACACAAATATGTCCAGCCATGTAATTGCTTGATGATCTCCTAATCTTTTGGGAAGGTAACTTGTTCACTAAGAGTCACTAAGGATCAATGTCTGCCTTCACCAACATGCATTCAGTCCTAACAAATTGGAGGAGACTTGTGCAGTCTCATCAGGAGAGAAGGATGCTAGGATCTGATCCTTTAAACATGGGCAAAACGCAAAGGTCAGATGAAATAAATACATTCTAAATGCCTTATCCAAATAAAGCATAAAGAATTTGAGCAGCTGGAGCAATAGTCTGAAGAGTAAAGATAAAAAATTCTGGGCCTGGTTCTGCTACAGACACGGTATAAATTGAGATTGGCTTGCTCTATGAGCATGCTGCAACTTAGTTTCCCCCAAAACAGCATGAAGAGTGATGAAATATTCAGTACTTGTTTCACAGAGGAGTTGTACATATTTGGGTATCAGGGTCCCCAAAACCGTACTCAGATCTGACTTTTGTCACCATGCGACACACAGCTGATTTCAATGGAACTTCTCACAAGGATCTTCCTGCATAAATTCTATAGCTGCAATGAATATATTAAAACTAGTGAAAGTTTGCTAAGTACTTAGAATTTCTTGGATGACAAGTGCTGTAAAAATGCAAGCGATTACTGTTAAAGCATATCCATCCTGAGAGAATAGAGTGACATTTCTGGAGCCGTTCTGGGAGCTGAGGTGAATAATAGACATTTCATAATTTACCATAAAATACTCATTTATCTCTAAAGAGCAGCAACAAGAAAATGAAATGCTTAAAAAAAAAGAGAGAGAGAGAAAATGCACACCTTGTTTTCCCATGAAATGGAGAAAACAGTTGGAAACCAGAATAGCTCCAATCAAATCAGCCAGCAATTAGAGGTAGCAACCAAAGAGCATGATTTTATGAAGTAAAGGGTGGGGGTGATGTCTCTTAAACAAAGAAACGTGCATGTATCCTTGTTATTGTACCTTCATGTGTTCCCACCCAGAGCTAACTTGCTAACAGTTTGCACTTGTGCAGCTTCTCTGAGCTTCAACATCTGTGAACATGTCAAGGCCCTATTCCAATCCCCCTCCCCCTCCACACACAGAGCTCTCAGCCATCAACCCACGGAGAAATAAGGCTTGGTCCTTGATATTGTGACAAGATACAGATCAGTCTCTCCTACATTGCAGAGTGAATTTTGCCCCAGGAGATTCCCAGACAGCTGCCATCCTTTGGCACAAAGCAGATGACAGTGTTCCAGTGGCAGTGAAGCAGGGAGCCAGGTGTTGCCAGCTGCAGGGATGCTACAGCCACAGCGCCACAGGAGACCTGTTGAATGTTGACTGCCTTTAGAAAACTCTGCAAACCCTTCTGCTGTCATGCTGTCTTCCCAGCCTAACAAGGATGATGTTCACCCTCTGGCTTCCCACTGGCAGTAACAGCTGCATAAAACACTCACTAAACTAAATGAATGTCCGGAAAAATAAATGTATCTCCCAAAATACTGTACATGCAACCAAAATGTAGCCCAAGGCTGTGATTTTTAACCTTTAGAAAGTCCAGAGAGTATGCGAAGTTCAGTTGGCATTTTAAGCAGATACTGGGCTCTATATGTATGTGTATGGCTAGGCTTCATGAACAAAGCTCCAGGGAGGGCTCCACCCACGCTCCTCCTCAGCGCCTTTTCCAAGCGCGCTGATAAAAAGAGGATAGCAGATAGCACACTCAAGCCTGTGGAATGGAGTTTTTTTTAGGTGAGACACAGCATGCGCAGAGCTGGACCCACCCTTTACTCCTAAGGTTCATCTGCCAGGGCCTAGCAAGCTTGGACGCTGGCAGCCAAGTCCTTAGGATGGAGGTTTTATTAGAGTGTCCTTCTCTTAGCTGGAAGGCCTTCCAGGGCTAAACGAGCTCCATCTGCCTGGGTTTGGAATCAGAGTTGTCCTTCTCCTAGGATGACTGCCAGAAGGCTAATGAGCTCATCCTACCCATCCAAGGATTCTAGGAACATGGGTATCACTCCCCACACTTTCCCGTGGGCAATGAGTTTAATGCTCCCTCTGCTGTGGGCACAGTTATCACACCAGGGGCCACAGGAGACCACAAGGGATTTTCAGACTGTGCCTGAATAGAAGTTACTTATATATTGCTGTAACAAGTTTCATGGTTGCTGAAAGGCACAGGGTGCTTTAAATATTACTGATGGAGCAAGTGACTGTGCTACCAGTTACTGAGGTCTTTGAAATCACGATATGAAAAATGTGAACACAGCTACTCAGAAAACCAGTGACAGCTTTCCCCTTATCCAGCACCCAGCACACTGTCAATGCAAGGCTAAATCCCAAGGCTTTTCAGTGAGTATTGATTCTGTAAGAGTGCCTGACAATCATAGGTGAATCCTGACTCCTGTGGTTATTATCATAATACAGTGATGGAATACTTGCATTGTGAGGGGGGCGAGGTGTGCCTGTGGAAATTTGCATTCCAAGCTCATTCTAAGACACTGTTTTCCATCTAGGATCATTTTCATTAACATATCTTCTCCCTCCATTTTCCCATTAAAAGGATATCTGGGAATGAACACGAAATTTGTTTAATCATCTTCTGTGAGATCAGCTGAATTCTAATGCTGTTTGATTACAACTAGTCACAAAAATGTCAAGTGCATTTCCATTTAGAGTGCTTGCTTAAACAGCCATGCAAATGGGGACCACCCAAAAATCAGCATATATCATGAAAGATTTGAGCTTCCTTATGGTGTATACTTGTTTTAATCCATTCTCTTGCTTTTTAAAATAATGCATTTTCACAGCACATCATTTCCCTAAATGAGCATGATACATCACTGCTGCAGCTTGACTCCTGAGGCCCATTAATAAAGGCCAGGGTTTCTCAGCAGCTTTTCTCATTGGGAAGGTGTAATCTTACCATCTAAATCTGTAATGAATAGGACACTCTTAGCCTGTGCCCACCTCACTGTTCCACCTCTCTGTGTCAGTTTGGTTGGAGGTTTTCACTGCATAGGCAGTGGCACCATGTTAGAGGATAAATAATTTATAGTCCTGCCCCTAAGTAAGTAGCTATTCATTTCAAATGCTGCAAAAATGCTTAAAGTGAAATAGTTACCATCATCATAAGGGATTCACTTCTTATTAAAACCTAATGTATAATTCCTAGTATAACACTACTGCATGATGCACTATCAGTATTAGACAAGCAATACTAATATTCAGACAACCTCTGATTTTATGCCTGTAATTTTTCCTATTCATTTGCTTTCCAGAACGGGTAAGGCTGATTATAAAATTGGACTAGAGACTACAGTCAGATAAACAAGGGAAAAGAACTAAAATCTCAGTTTGACAAAATGTTGTCTATAAAAATGCTTTGGGGTATCTTTTTTTCTTTCAGTTTTTCCAATAATGAAAAAAAAAAACAACCCTGTGGTTTCTGATGAAATTCTGATAAAAAGAAAAAGGTTCTATTTAAAAATCTGGGTGGTGTAGTATTTTGTATGGCAACAAAGTATTTTCTGACACAGTCTGGAAGAGTAATATGCTAGATGCTAATTATCTGATTAGGACAGGGAATTTCACAAGTCCCTACAGGGATAAAAAAAATTGTATAAACATTCACTAAGAACTGGACACCTGTTTCTCTGATTGCTTAAATTGGATTATTACATGTTTACTATATTCATTTGAATTGATCAAGCAAGTGGTTTTGCAGAGGACGTACAATTTTTAGCTTTTGTGATCTTCTTTAAATATTAGCTTTGGTGGTCTCCTTTCCTCTATCAGTTTGGGCTTGTGTATTATTGAGAATGATATATGTTAAATTATCCACAGTTGCAAGGCTTAGAAAAGCTTTCTACACAAAGCTTCACTAAATTTTGGAGGTGTCAAACTGCACAACAAGCTGTACGGTACTCTCAGCCAGCTGAGTACTGTACGAACAGTATTTCTCATCATGGTACTTCCACTTCCTCTTCTGGTCAAAATTAGGAAGTGCACAAATATTTTCCTGTCCTCCAAAGTTTATCACAGCCTCAAACATTTCAACAGGCTTGAGCTGTGTTAATTCACCACTGATCCCTGCTTTTGAGCACACTTGTGCAAAGTAATAGTTGTTAGTGCACTGAGTGTGTATCAACTACTAGTTCTTCACAGCATACCTCTTCCTGCACACAGTAGCCCTCCAACGAATTCACTGTGTAAAGATAAAATAGGAGAGATATTTGAGAGACATTACTTCCCTGTTCATTTGATTCATTATAAGGAGCTGACTCTCATGCCTAAGCTGAACAGGTTTAGGCTCCTGTTAGGGCCTGATTCATTTTTAGCAGTTTTATCTGGTTTAAATGCAGTTACTGTATTTATTAGTGATAGATATTAAAATAAGGACAGTATAGAGCTGCTGTTTGTTGGTTTTCTTTAAAGAAATCTTTAAAAGAACAAAAGAATAAAAGCTGAATGTATCAAGAAACCCCTTACAGCTATGTAGCATTGCTAAAACAGGAGTAACAAAGCAGGAAGCTCTCTTTTGTATATTAATTCCACAGAATTAGTTAAAAGAGAGACTTCATAATGATTGCCTAGATATTTTGAAAAAAGCTCCAAAGCCTAAGATTTACCTAGTTAAATGGACACACTCTTACTAGGTATAGATAAGATTATCTAGTCGTACTCTCACAATTCCCTGTAGGCTGCTAACGTTTCAGATCTAGCCTTGTCTGATGGAGTTCAAGTTAATAACAATGTCTTGAAGACACAAGAGGTTTGACCAACTTTGCAAAAGGCCAGTCTAATAAATGGAAGGCACACCAGGTCAGTCAGATGTGCAAACGATATTACCATGCACACCTACAGGTTCTATTGGACTCAGGAGAGGAGTAACCAGATAATTAGATAGACTGACATTTTACTGCAGGTTGAAGTAATTAGGGATCAGGCAAAATAGAAGAATGACTTTCTAAAGCTTATATTGTTGCATATATTGCCTAGGGTTTAATGAGAACAACAGTATAAAGGAAAAAACTTGATACCCTCTGATGCAGGCAAGATTACCAGATACTGACAGGATCAAGCTGTAACATTTCAATTCAGCTCTGAAATTCTTGGAATTTATAAGGGACGTAGCTGGTGTCCTGTTTGAACCTGCACACAAAAGAGTAGCAAAGTGTTCGTCACCACCACCAAAAAAAGTCTTTAATGCATTTTGATATATTAAATACTTAGTAATGTTATATGGTAGCACCAGGGCTATAAGACCTGAGCTATAAGAGAACAACACACCTGACAACAGCCTTTACTCTCTTTTATTCACAAATTATTCTACTCACTTTGTCCATGTAGAAGGTGGCAAATAGGACAAAATCCCAATTTGATCTTTATCATTATGTCTCCTAGCCCTCTTCCAGGTTTTATAACTGTGCATCAGCCACAAGTGGAGAGTGTAGTTCCCATCTGCTGGAGCTATATGTGCTGTAATCAATACTAGCAAGGACAGACAGAAAGATATTGATACTCTCTAACTAGATCAAAATTTGGAAAGCTATGTTATTTAAGGGATGTATTGTTTCTTAGGATATCAGCAACATCTCAAGCTACAGAGCCAAAATCATGAGCTGAACCATGATACATTGACACAAAAAAGGAAGTGCAAAAGAATGGAAAAAAGCAGGCTGTATAAGAGAAGAGTGTTTAATAAGTACTGCCTCTCCATAGAAATGGTGTTTGTCGAACACCACTCCACTTACCTCTTCATAAAACCTTCTTTGTGGAATTGGGATAAAATATAATTGCCCCCAAATACAGTATATTGTTGTAAAGGCACTCCCTTCATTACAGAGCCTGAAGTATAGTTATCAGCTTTTAAATGACTGAGAGTTGATCATACTCAGGATGGATGGACAGATGGATAGATGCGGAGTCTTTGTCCTCTTAGCAGTTTTATTTGCTTTATTTTGTCTTGAACTCCTTAGGGATAAGTTTCTATCCAGTGTTCCTAACCAAAATACTGGGTCAGATATCTCACAGGTCCTCCAAAGGGGCAGCAGGTTTCCTCTAACTTTTCTGTGCTTTTGGTTGTGGAAAGAGCCTGAGAGCCCACCTCCATACGAAGGACTCCTGCCTGGAAGGAGAAAGCAAGAGCAAGACCCCCTTCATGTGATCAGTTACCCTCGATTTGTAATGCAAAGATCTGTAATAAGAGCCATCTGTCTTGCACAAAGCCTGCCTACATTGAACACTTTTACCCAGGGCTCCAAAACCACAACCAACTGAGACTTATCCTGAGGCAGTCCGCAGATGAGAAGAAAAGACTTGGATTAAAGAGGCACTTCCTGGGGATGCCTGCTGAATGGTTTTAGGAAACCAGCCAAAACACTGAAGCCATTACTCACCAAAGACAAAAATCAACCCAGCTGACAATTATTTTCAAGAACCAGGGCTTTCTGCCCAAGCTATGTCCATTCCTCTTCTGCAACAGAGTCATCCTTTTAGTTCACTCATGCTGTCATATTCTGCAGTAACAGGAGGAATCCCTCTGTGGCAGTATGAATTAAGTAATCACTCTTTCAAATATATATCTGTGATAGCAAAATTTTATATTTCCTGAGATCCTGCAGTTAAAAAACACAATAATCACAAGGAATAAGAACAGCACTTTGCCTTTTTTATAATAGCCTTTTAAAGTGCCCTTGCATGAAGAGATGATTAACAAGTTTGATCAACGCTGTGTGTTTTCCTATGAAGTAAATGTAGTGTCTTAAAATGGACTAGATGAGATGCAGAAAAGCAAAGTAGCTTTCTTACTTCAGCTGAAGGATCAAAATCTACACTATCTCAGGGTTCTGTTCATTAATCCTGTAAAGTTCATTAAGCTCTTGTGAGACATAAGAGGTATCACACAAATTTGACAGAAAAATGAAAAGAAAGGAGTATTATACAAATTTTATGGCATTACATTATCATTAATACAGGCTGTGAGGAATGTTGAGTTACTTTCTGGTTACAAATGAAACTCAGATCTGGCAAGATCCCGTAATCACACAGGTTATGCTGTTCATGTCATGTGCCATAATGCATCTCACCATCCACTTAGCCAGCACAATATGTGATGCTGCCCTTCATGCAGTGGGGGGATATTTGTGGTCAGCTCCTTCACAGCAACATCCACGGACCAGCCTTCTATGGTCAGTGACATCCTTGGAAGAAACTTCAGAAAAAGTCTCCACAAGATCTTTGGGATGGTATTTGTGTATTGATACTGCAAGAGTTGTCTGTCTTTGGCCTGTGTGCACATGCATGTGTCTATTCTGACCTCCTGAATTACATTTGGGAGCAAGCTGTACTAAAAGGCAGCATAGGCTGGAGCCTGGTGGTAAGTCCTTTAAGCAAGAATGCAGCTGCACACAGTTCCTGAAGTAGAAATCTTATCTTCTGATGTTTCCAGAACAGTGGGATATGCTTTCTAAAAGCAGCGTAGGAGCTATAGCTTTGTGCAGCTGGTGCTATTGCTAGTTATCCTCTCCAATAACAAAGATGTGAAGGTTTAGGCTCATGCTTCCTTCAGCTGTGATGCCTTGTGACAGCAAGAATGACTGGCGGATGGAGTTATGAACAAGTAGGCGGGAAATGCCACAAAAGGGCAAATTTCCAGGTGGCAATGGCAGTGGTTACTTTGATAAATCCATTTGGCAAGGAAGATTATGAATATATTTGTTCCATTCTGTCTTGAGAGGCCTGAAGATTGCCATGTTTGTGTGCCTACATATTTCTGGAAAGAGGGCAAACTGGTGACTGGGGGTGACTGGCTCAGCCTCTGGTGCTAAGGGACAAGAAACCCTGGTTGAGTGAAAAGAAAGGATGTGGAGGGATGATTAGAGCAGGAGGTCATCAAAATGGTGGCCAACCATGCCAGTCCTTAAGTAGGACATTGTGATTCTGATTCATGTCACACACTGTCACTAAAAGCACTTCATCAGAGTAGCCAAGAGCAGCCGTGCCAAGGGTGCCTTGATGCCATTACTTCATGAGACACACTCAAAGCACAGGCAGGAAGAGCAATCTGTGCAAGGCTGGCTGGGAGTCCTGCCAAGCTGGTGAATGTCAGGACATTGCTATTTTTCTCTCTCCAGCTACAGATCAGTTTTTCAGGCCCTAAAGCATAAGCTGAGAATCAGTGAGTGATTGAGGATATCTTGAGGCTGAAGTTGCAGTAAGAAAAGAACGAGGGAATGAGAACCACCTGGATGTATTCCCTGGCATGAATTCAATTCAAGATAAAAACTGATCAGCTGAAAATTTCTCCACAGGTCAAAAGGCTGGAGGTAGAGTGCAAATACAGAACCGGCATATCCTTTTTTCTCTTTGGCAATTTAACCAGAAAAGACCACTCAACCAAATTAAAAACATTCAGAGCCTTCAAAGCAGGATTCTTTATGTGACAGACTAGTTATTTTCTGCATTATGGGCATCTTCTTCAGCACTAGCTGTAACTTGAGGTTCATTCAATGTTGTGCTCTTCAGCTATTGGTTACCCAGGGCCCAGTTTTGTTAAGATCCACTGCAAAACCTACCCTTACTGTAAGAAGATGGTGAGGTGTTGTTATTGCACTATGTAGGGAAGGAAGCATGTGGTGGTTGCAAGAGCAACTCAGTAGAAAACTACCAATGTGACAAAATATAAAACCCTAAGGGAAAAGAAAAGAGGGAAGAACAGAAGGCAGTAACTCAACATGTGAGAGGATCAGCCATTACATGTCCCATGCTATCAACTTATTAACCTTATTAATGGATCAGAATCCATTATGCTTAAAGTTGCAGAAATTTATATGGAACAAAACCATCATTCTCACTCCATGTGTTTTACAACTTAGCTACATTTTTGTAGGCAAAGCCCCAAACAATCACTTCAATATTTTTAGTTCACTTGAGAAGTCTGCAAATAACACAGCTCTATCATTTTATGACAGCTAGGTATCCCCAGAAACCGAAACAAAATTGACACTCAGGAACTCAGAGGAAAAAAAAAAGCTGACTCTGAATTCTTGCAATTCCCAGGGAACAGCTGATCACTGACATTTGGTTCATTTGGTTTCAGGGTATTCTGCAATTTTCACAAAATATTATTGCACCATGTTTTATCAAATTCATGTGTTCAGGATACCAAGCAAAAATAAATATAACATGACCTTTTATTTTCAAGGCACAAATGGCAGTGATTCAGTTTTGTCATAGTCTGCCTGTAAGTCACAGATAATTATATACTATATTTGTAAGGAAACTAGTACATAAATATTGAAATATAGCACTTTAACCAAGTTCCAAGGAATGAACAGCTGGATGGAATTGTAATGATATATAATGTGGAAGCATAAAAATTGAAGCCTTCCATTTACCTAGTAAATTTTCTCAATTTTATATTTATGTTCTCTTCTATAATTTTTATGATATATATAATTTACTTTGATACTAACTTTCTTTCTTCTTAACTACATCTATTTACAGAGAACAACAACATTTATGTATATGGTAAATCTGGACAAGTCTCAATTGATTTGTAGATAAAAAAGGCACAGTGATTTTCTTAAGCACTTCATAAAAAGCAAAGGGAGCACTTTAGAGTGTAGGATCTCAAAATCTGGCACTTGAGAGAAGTTAAGGTCATGCAGGTCCAATGGGCTTCCTTCAGTAGCAGCCTTGGAGGCTCAGATGGGCTGGAGAATTTTTCCACCAGCCCAGCTCTGACTCCCGTTGCCTGAGTATGACTGAACTATATTTCACAGAAGGCATTTGGGCAAGGTTCATCTCAGCCAAATTTAGACACTAGGAAAGGCATGTCTGAGGCGTGACTCATCTCATTCAAGGGTAATCTGTCAGGTGAATCACTGGCTGGAAGCACCTGTTTCTCCTCATTGACTGTAAAGGCAGTCGAGGCAATTAACTCAAGTTCATGATTTAGACATGCAAAGGTATGAGACATATTGCATCCTGAGCCTTCACCTGAAAGACAGAGAATGCCTTATTTATGCAGCCAGCAGCCTACCCCTTTAGTAAGTGCTGCTCTCACTGTGACAGATAGCTGAGACATTTCAATCACAAGAGCTCTTCTCTGGCCAATGGAAGATCCTTTTAACACCACTGATTTTCACAATGGAAATGCTGTTATATCTATCAAATCATATCATCACCTCTACTCAATCTTTCACTCAATTTAAATGCTGATTTCATATTTACCTATGTAGATGATCAGGCACAGTCTGAAAATCACTTGGGTCTCCTGTGGCCCCTGGTGCCATAACTGTGCTGACAGAAGAGGGAGCATTAAACTCATTGCCCACGGGAAAGTGTGGGGAGTGATACCCATGTTCCTAGAATCCTTGGGTAGGTAGGATAAGCTCATTAGCCTTCTGGCAGTCATCCTAGGAGAAGGACAACTCTGATTCCAAACCCAGGCAGATGGAGCTCATTTAGCCCTGTAAGGCCTTCCATCTAAGAGAAGGACACTCTAATAAAACCTATGTCCTAAGGACTTGGCTGCCAGCGTCCAAGCTTGCTAGGCCCTGGCAGATGAACCTTAGGACTAAAGGGTGGGTCCAGCTCTGTGCATGCTGTGTCTCACCTAAAAAAAATCCATAGTGCAGGCTCGAGGGTGCTATCTGCTATCCTCTTTTTATCAGCACGCTTGGAAAAGGCGCTGAGGAGGAGAGTGGGTGGAGCCCGCCCTGGATCTTCGTTCACGAAGCCTAGCCATACATGTAGATGATGTTTCCTTAGAAAACACACATCAACTACAGACTGATGTGCTCTCAAGTGAGTTATCCCACTGAATAGTTGGTAGCTGGGCTTCTTTCTCCCACTGTAAGATATTGCTAATGCTTATTAATTACGAGAGACCTTCCTTGCCTTCTGCAACAGAAGTGTATGAATATGATGCAAGAGAGAAAAAAAGACATTATAAGCAAATTAATCAGCTTTTAAATGCCAACACAATTAATTTTAGATGTTATATAGTATTTATAACTGTAAATTGGTACAGTAAATATTTTTTCCAGTTTATTGATCTAGAAAAAACAAAAATCTAGATTTTGAAAAGCTAGATTTTTCAGGGAGATGTCCTATTACCCTCTGTAATTACATTAATGTGATGCATAAGCATTTAGTTATATTTTCTGCTTAGTGATTAAGGCCATTGTGTTTGGCATAATATACACTTTACTGAGGAAAGTAAATGGAAAAGATATATATATTTCCTATAGAAATAACAAATATAGAAGTGGATATGGCATGTGTCTTCCTTGGAGAAGTTTAATATCTAGGGATAAGAGAGTAAGTAAAGAGCACAGCATCAGAAATTAATACAAACCTCCACCTAAAACACTAGTGGTCCTTGCTGTCAAAATTCTTAATTCGAAAAACATTTTAAAACTCCTTAAAAAATAAATTAATTGATTATTTCTTCATATGTAAGAATTGCAAAGCAAAACTCATTTTCCTGGGTGGGAAGGAACCCAGTGATTTCAGCACTTTGGATTAGGTAATAAAATAAGGATGATAAAACAGTGGAGAAAAAATGTCTGTTAATGATATATTCAATCTATCTATGAAAAAGAGTTATCAAAATATTCTGACAAAACCTACTGTCTGAGAAAATTGGACAGAATTGCAAGATTTGGCTTATTTAGGCAAAGCTTATAAAATGTGTTTAGACTTTGACACCTGAACTAAGAGCAACTTCTAAACTTTTTCAGAGGTCACTTATCAGCACTAACTGTAACACATAAAAATTTCTATTGAAAAGACTACTGACAATTATGTTTTTATCTTGCTCCAAATGGTTCACAAACCACTTCCCACAACACAAAAAAATCTGCTATCCAGGTTTAGACATTCACAACAGATGTCTATCTCACTACTGCACCAAACCATTGCACTGATTTGTATGACCAATCTCTCCAAATCAGTTCAGACTTGAGCATTAAATTACCACTTAATTTCTCTTTCTACCATGTGATAAAGCAAACATTGTTCACAGCACCTCATAACTATGAAACATTTTGAATCTGATTTCTGATTTTGGAAACCAGACCAGCATAGCATTGATTAAATAATAAGCACAAAATAACTTTGTTCTAAAGTCTCACTAAAAAGTACCTTAGAAAGGGAAAATACTTTTGAGAGAGATTAGAGATGTGAATTTTGCTTCAGTTTTAAGACAATAGTATTGAACTAATTTTTCATTCTGTTTCTCCATAAAAGAAGTAATCCAGCAGTTCTAGAAGATTTTCAGAAGGAAAGTAAGAGATAAATTATCTTCCTGTAGAGGGCATGCATGTGTACCTACATCTTATCTTGAGAAATGACAATTTCATGAAATAGGGTTGATAGTTCTTCTTAATCAGACAGATACATCTGTAACTCCAGGCAGGAATCTTCTCATCCACTGATTTCCTCAGAGTTTTTGCAATTGAGGGAAGTTTTTACATAAAAGCATTCCCTGATTCAGCAAGACTTCTTTTAAAGATTCATTGGCAAGACAGACTCTTAGCCAAATGAGACTATTTTGACGGGGAAAATAAGCACCTCATCATCTTGAATCCTTTGAAATTGAGCTTGCTTTTTTCCCCACAGAAAGCAAATTACAAAATGTTGAGTTGAGACCATGGCATAACAATGTATATTGCAGAAATGTCCTGCAAATTTTCATCTACCTATCTGTATCTTTCTGAGTTGATGATATGTCTTATCAAAGAGAAGTCTGCATTTAAACATGTCAGAATAATTCCTGCTAAACTCTGTTCTTCAAAAGGACTCTCTGCTAACAGCTCAGTTGTGGCTTTTCAAACCATCAGTCTCACAGCTCACCTGGGATTCCCTTCTCATACTCAATCCCCAAAAAGATTTAGCCTAAGTTTCTCAGAGCGATTCAGAAATTCAAGAGAAATAAAGCATGTTAAGTAAGTTTTTGTAGCTGTATAAGTCTTTTTGAAATTGGTTTCTGCTTCTTTCCAGTCTTGACAGTCTCACCATTCAGCATTTCTTTCCAAGAAATCTGCCTACAGTTCATTCCTAGTGGCTGAGGTTTAAATAAATCCAATTAAGGAAGTGAACTACTTGTTATAATTACTCTTGATCAAAACCAGAGCATTGGTAACATCGCACGTTCAGTTCTTTAAAATTAGGGAAAACAGCTGACACCTAGATGTTTGTGTCTAAAATTAGTAATCTTTCCTTTCTATTAATTTGCAAAGAAAATACTTGAAGTACAAGAATCCTGCCTGTTGTAATAAATTAATTTTAGGTCAGGAAACCCTATTCTTTGAATTTAAAGAGTTTTGACATTTAGATCAGTGATGCTTCCTAGGACAAAGTGTATACAGCTTCTTTTTATGATTATTTTTTTTTGTTTTCAGCCACTTTTAATGAACAATAAGCAGGGAAAAAGATACAAGACAGAGAATAAAATGAAACAGATGGAAAGTCTCTACTGGAATGACACCAGTACAGACTTGCAGCAGATAATTTAGTCAAGACACACTTGCACAGTTTGCTTAGCTGAGCAGAACAAACAATCAGAGAAGATGGCTGGAGAATATTCACAGGCTTGCACTGAAACAAAATAAAAAAGGCAGTTCCACAGAGTGTGCTGAACATTGACCCCCCAAGACATGGAATAAACAGAAAGTATGATTTATTACAGCATTTATATTACAGAGGACAGTATATCAAGAAGCAGCAGTGGAAAAATGCTTTTTGATAATCTTGTAGTTCATCCTTTCCTCTCTTCCATCACTGAAAAAGAAATAAAACAGTACCACTGACCTGCAGGCTCCAGGTTTCCATTTGCACAGTATAGGCTGTAAAAGATGCTCTATACTCTGATTCTGTTTGCATGCACACTCAAGTTGCTCAGAGCATCTTTTGCACCTTCAGTGGGATAAACCAGAAGAAAAGAAAACAGAGAAAAATAGTGACTGGTAGGCAATTGACGTAAATAGATCTTATGCATTTTTTGATGGCTATGCTAGATACTCCCTCTAAAAATGAACTAATAACCCAGAAAGATGAATTATGTTTGAATGGAATTCTGTGATGTCCGTTTCACAGAAACTACATACACATTTGTTTTTAACTGGCATGCATGTGTACACCAGGTATTTGAAGGCAAGGTAATTTCCTTTCTTATATGGAAATAGGTGTAAGACAGGGCTGTAACATGAGTCATTACACTAAGTTATGTATCCTCTCTGATATATATATATATACACTTAGAAACATATGTATATCTATACCATGTATTTTCCAGTCATAGAGCTTTCCAAAGATTTAGGACTTCTGCAGCTGCTACAGAATAGCTCAGCATTTCTAGAAGTGTTGGTTTTCTTTTTTCCCTTTGACAGACACATAGCTATTCTTACTCAGCGTAGGATCCAGCCATATCCTTTCTTGCTAACATGAAACATTATCTTTTAGGAGATGCAGCAAACCAGGCTAAAATATGACAATAGTCAGTTGAGCTTTTAATAAACCAAGTCACTAATGCTAAATTAAACAGGCTAAAATTAAACATCAGCCTCTGTTAAAATCATACACTTTTGGAATATAGTTGATAGATGCAGGTATTATATTCAGTCTAACAAATGAATAGTAGTAACCACAGACTAGCAGGTATCTCTCTTTAAAATCTTCACCTGTTCATGCCTTTCAAAATGTACTCAGCATACATTTTTTAATCTTCAACCTCTTTGATCCACAGTCAGAAAATTCTTATACAACATCATTAATAATTGACATTATTTCTCATGACTAAAGAAACACAGATCCTAAATAATACACATAATATGAATCATCTCCTATGAATTTTCCTTTTATTTTCTGGTATTATAGCTATACAATCTAAAACCATTCAGGAATTCAAGTGGACAGAGCTATCTCTAGCTAAAATCTTCCCTTGGCAAATAAACTTCTGGTCAGACTACAGCTATTCTGCAAGTTCATCTATGACTTACATTTATTTTATGTGTTTTATCTAGGATGGAAGATCAAACAGTGATTGTTAAAGACATTCCAGAAGCTAATAGTTACCTTATGAAAACTTATCCTCTGATAAGCAGGTGCAAAAGTTACAAGTATGAGACAAAGGATTAAAGGAAATCTAAATGTACTCTCTCCCTTCTCTTAAATCTCAAGCTTTCCATTATTCTCTATCTCATGGTATAAAAGTTTATCATCCTAGTCCTGCCTCACTTGACTCAATTGTCACTCCATGCAACAGAAAAATGTTGATAGTAGAAAGGACCAGAGAGCTTCTTGGAAGAGCATTCAACATGGTGTTTGTAAAAGATAGTCAGACACACTACATGCTCACACATGTTAAGGTAGTTATAACCAGTAGCTGCTGCAAAGAGAAAATGTCTGGAGAGTTTAACAGGTACAATTCAATCAATGCATGCACTCTGCAAAACCATTGCTCAGGAAGAGTTTCAAGGAAAACACCAAACCAGGTCAGATGAGGCCCTGTGCAGGGTGCACTATGGATACATTGCATGTCTGCCAATATCTCTATCCTGCTTTCATTACCTGCCAGACATCAGACAAATTCCACTGCCAAAGTGATCTTCTTTTTCAACTCATCTGACCTTATCACTGGGCACCATGAGCTGCTCCTTGGCTCATTCTTGTCCAGTTTACCAACTTAAAGTCTTTGTCATCACAGCCACTGTCCCCAAACTCCATTTCAATATACATTTCCTAACTCATTTTACAGCACTCATTCCTATACCTGCAAAAGTACCACATTCCTAACCTTGTTTGTCTTTCCTTCTTACTAAATATTTGATGAGTAACACAAAGACTTTCTAAAGGGTTCATTCCCACTGACTTTCTAGTGAAAGGCAGTACACGATCAACTTTATAAGTGGAATTTGTGCTGAGAGCACACTGAAATACCTACAACTGGTATTCTGAGCATTTCTCTGGGTTTTTTGGGTATAAAAAAGCCTTGTATGTCAAAAAAACACGTTTTCTTCCACACTTTTGACATTTTAGATGTCCCACTACCTTTGCCTGCTACTAATTCTGTTACAACATTTAATACTTACTTCTAATTGGCTCAAATATTTCTTGCCACATCAAGATTTTTGGTTTGCATCTCAGAGGGCTGGTTCACTTNGCTCTGTTAAAATCATGCACTTTTGGAATATACTTGATAGGCGTAGGTATTATATTCAGTCTAACAAATTAATAGTAGTAACCACAGGCTAGCAGGTATCTCTCTAAAATCTTCACCTATTCATGCCTTTCAAAATGTACTCAGTATAAGTTTGGTTTGCATCTCAGAGGGCTGGTTCACTTCTCTTTTCCCTGTAACCTTAATACTGGTAAATACTGGCCTACTCTAGCCAATTGTTTCCCTGAGGAGAAATGGGGAGTAGCACCTTTTACTATTCTGTTCAGTAAAGATATCTGCTGCTAAGATTTATATCCAACAATACCATCAAATGGTTTGTGCTAGATAACATATAACTGGATCATTGATGCTCCTAGGGTAAGTAGCTGTATAGTTTCTGCTTCCTAAGATAGCTTGAGTATCTCTGACAGGCATTGCTAGGTGGAGAAGAACATTTATATATACAAGGGGAAGGACTGATCTGAATAGCTATTGTAACAGGGAAAACTTTCTATGAATGTACATGGCATTTCTAGCTCACCTAGGATACAGAGATCTCCTTTCTAGGAAAAAAGCATGACTGCAGTTACTATTACTAAGCTCTTACAAAAAGCCCCAACAAATTGTCTTTCAGTGTTCTTATTTGTTGTGACATTGATGACTACTGCTTGATTATATATGTAAATAAAGTAGTGGCTATCACCTTTCTATGATGATGTTGCTCTGAGTTAATGATGTAGTGCAACATGGGGAGGATGTGGGACATGTCAGTGTTAATGAAGATTTATTCAGTAGTGACATTTGATCAAATCTACTTGGCCAAGTCTTAGGTTTCCTTAGTTAAAGACATAAAGCAGTCTGTCTGATTAAAGGGAGAAAAAGCAGTGGGGAGCTCACATAAATTACTACAGCTCAATTAGGTGCAGACAGTTTAGTGAGTGTTTATTACCAGTAGAAAGGAAGATTTTCCAATTAGATTAAAAGGTTTTGAAAACAACTCTTATAGTGCACAGTGATTTAGACCCATTGCTGGAATAATACATTGTGAGAAGCTGCATTGATTAAAAGTAAGCTGGTAAGTTATCTGCATTGCTTCATTGTTTATCAATGGAGCTCCTGCTGCCTAGGTGCAATTTACCTCACAAGATCAATGTCTGGACTTGGCTAATTTTCTCCTTGCCCTGAAGATTTATATGGATGTAAAGGGCATCCACATCCCAGCTGAAAATACCAACAAGATTTATTTGGGATAATCATCAAGGAAGTGAAGTTGTATCAATCACCAGAAGTGTACTCTGCCCATAACACACACTTGAGGCTGGCATTCCTGCTGCAAAGCTGGGCTTAAAGAAAAGATGTTTTAATCAGAAAGGAACTCAATTCCAGTGAGGTTCCACAGGCCCATTGTGAAAACTGAAAAGGCATTAAAACAAAAGTGGAAATATATAGAGTGCTCAGGCAGTGGTTACCCAGTGTCTCTGACAACTGATTGAAGGTACTCGGCATACAGTGCAAGCCTGTGATTCATGAATTCCAGCATCCAACAGTGCAGAATGTGACTTCCAGCAGTGCTGAGCTAGCTGGAGTCCAGGTCTGCTTTGCCAAAGGATTTTTGGATACGGGCTGTAAAAGGTAGGGGGTCATTGTTCATGGCTCTGAATGACTGATTGTTTCCCATGCAGAATGGCATGGGGAAAGCAAGAGGAAGAGAGAGGAGCAGAGTAAAAGAAAAAGAATGATATTTAAATTCCTTATACTCCTACTGTGCCCTTCAGATCACAGAGAGGCCTACAGCTGCTTCTAATCCCTCTCTCCCAGAATTGTTTATTGTGAGGGCTGGAAGAACTGAGACCAACAAATGGAGAAATAAGTAAAATAATTCTAATTCTACATGTTTGTTTTAATAGTGACAAGCACAGTTCCACACTGAACCCTTTTTTTTACCTTGTCTGTAAATAGATTTCAAAAGAATCCAAATGTTACAATATTGACCTCTCATTTCTTTAGCTCTTTTCCCTGCAACACTTGCACATGCAGCATTTCTCTTCTGTTAACGCAGGTCCCCAAAGTCTAAGTCTAAATCAATGCCATTGGAGCTGCTGACGCTGTTCTGACCGACTGCTGTGAAAGCAGAATTGTGCCTTTCCGTTTAGCTCCAACCATCAGTCCTTCAGGCTTCAGGAAAATGTGTTCATATAGGGCTAGTGGTGAGAGGGAAGGAGCTAAGGCATTGCATCTTCCATGGAAAAAAGAAAACTGGGTGTGTGGGGTTTATTGTCCTATATTGCACCAACTCTAGCAATGCCCTAGTCTATGGTACATACTCTCCAAACACACAGAAAAGTACATTCTCCCCGAGAAAGCTCCCTCATAGTTACAGACAGGACAAGCAGTTCTTCTGCATCAATATTTTACCGTGTCCAAAAAAATTGTTTAAAAGCAAGTGTGTAAGCACAGCCTTTTGCACAAATGGCACAACATAAACATTACTTGCTTTTTAAAACACTATTCAGTGAAGTTGCAGCAGTATGGTACTCATTCATCTGAATAATCCCGCTGTCTTACACACGTGCACACTGCATGCTTCTAAATTACAAATTGGAGCCCTAAAAGTGTGTTAGTTCTTATCTCATAATGAGCAGAATTCACCTACTCCATATTCCAAGTGCTTTGTCCTATAGAGCTAAGCCATGAAGCTTTCCCTTGGGCTTCTTCTCTACATTTCACAAGACATCACTGCCCTAATCATAACTACATTTCACCAAAACCACCAGCAACCATTTTTCAACAAAACAAGGCACATTCCAGCCCCTACAGGCATCCCACATAATACCTCTTTACCGTATTGAATAACTGCTCATGAATAAAACTGATACTTTTTGTAATGTAAACATCCTGTTCTTTAGCAAAACTAGGCTTTGGGGTTTTTTTTCTCTTTAATTGGAAGGGCTTGTCACTTAAGGAAACAATTAACATTTGTTATGAGCAACTTGACTGTGAATGACTCCTACTACTACACTAAATACATTTAATTATGATTTATTGGTGCATAACAACCTTCCCTAACATTGCAAGCCAACATTCATTTTCACTTAATTAAACTCATTATAACAACACTTTGCTACATAGAAGGGAAAAAAAAAGAAGCAAAATAGGTAAAATGCAAAATTCCATAATTAACTGTTCAAAATTAAGGTCATAAGGTAACCATGCAGCAGATTTCCAAGTATTAAACTGCTACTATTACTAATAGGAGAAAAATCTGGAATGTAGATATAGGAAGACAACTCAGGCTTTTGGTCTTAGCCATAGAATTAAGACACTCTTGAACAAGCTGAAAGTCATGTCTTCAGACAAAGGCATCAGCATCCTCCATTGCTGAGGCTATTTGTTGACTTTTCAGCAGTAGGATTTGTCTTAATTGCTCTCGTGCAAAAAAAAATTAAAACAAAATAAAATTATAATAA
Source organism: Bucco capensis (assembly GCA_013396975.1). NCBI lineage: Eukaryota > Metazoa > Chordata > Aves > Piciformes > Bucconidae > Bucco > Bucco capensis. The sequence goes on from VWZO01004094.1 coordinate 103,015, forward strand.
AGTAAAATAAAGTGAAGAAAAATAAAGTAAAATAAAATAAAATTAAACATAATATTTTGAAAGAAAATATCCCCTTTTATTAAGGGGCTAAATTTACAGCACGTGCAGTAACTGCCTTTGCCCCCACAGCTGGTAACATGGCATTTCACTCTAATTTTATAAATTTCAGTGGTAAAGAAGGTTAAATATAGGAGAGAAAGATTTGAATTATTAATCCCCAAGAAACCTAGATACTTCTAAAATTATACTGAAGCCATTTTGAACTAAAACAAAAATCTCCAAACACGATTTTGTGTGAAATGTAGTGTGACACACATTATTTTGTTTTAAATTTACCCGCATTGTGGCTTGACATCATTCACACAAAGTGTTTAATGGGGACTCAGTCAAAATGATGTGTTGAAACACATGTGCTCAGAACCTTTTCTTTCTAACAGGCTTTACTCATGCAACTCCTGGGTGGATATTAAAAATTCACACAGCCCCACAAACCCTTTCCTTTCTACTGTTAATCACGAGGTCAGAGCTGAACTGCAGCCTGTCAGTACTCCTAATGAATATGTTTTACACATCCTAGCTGGTTGCTTGCTCAGCAACAGACTGCACTATCTGGAGGCCAAAGATAAGTGCTCAGGGATTACCTTTAAACAATCCCCCCAGTTCTTTTGTCACTAAAAGCAGAAAGTCAGAACAAAAACTGAGCTGTAATCCTTACTTCTGTGGACTAGCCAATTTTTAACAATTGAAGGTTCAGGCAAAAAGCCCTTGAAAATCAGTATCAAAGCCCAACCCAAAGTGTTGCAGCTGTTGCAAGGTTAGGATGTCTAGTCCAACTCCTTTCTCTCTCAACTTCTTTGGCTCTTTTACTCTGGCTTGTACAGTGGGTGTAATCTTCCATCCTGGCTGCTGGTACTGGGTGAAGGCAATGTACTGTTGGCCTGTACCTTGCACAGGGCAATGGAGAACAGAGAGCTAAGAACAGTGAGGTACTGTGCACACCCTGCCCAGGCTCCTGAGGAACCAGGTCACTCTCTAGAACAACAAATTATTTTGGCCACATCCACAGCAGTTCACAGCATTGGGCTTCAAACTCCTGAGCCCTTGTTTCTCACATGTTCTGTCACTGCCCCAAATTTTGCTGCCCAAAAACTGCTTGAAGGGCAGCATTTGAGTTTATCAAAGGGGAAGCCTCTCAGCAATGGCCTGACTTGGCTTTGCCCCTCCAGAAAATTAATCTTTACAGTTTGTAACTGTGACCACTGGGGTTTTTTAAAGGAACTGAAGAGATATACTGGTGGATACAACTATGACCATAGCATCATTGCCCACACTAGTCAGATGGTTTCTATAAAATATCTAAATTTCTCTGTAGTAAGCCAATGTCTCTCAATGGCCATGACACAGTAGTGTGCTGTATTCTTTTCTCCTCAGTGCCTTACAAATAATGACAGAGAAGAATATGGATCTCTCTACACTCAACAGATCAGCAATTTAATTCATCAAACAGATTAATTATTATCTTACCTTGCAAATTCTTCCAAGCTATTAGTAAATATTAGCTGTAGCTTTTATTTGTTCTTCATTTTAAAACTGTAATTAAAAAAAAAGAAGATATGGAATGAACATTCTTCTTCCTCTTCCTCTGTTGGACTACTCTGTTGTTTTACTGTGATTTACTAAAAAGAAATTTTCACATTCATGCCAGAAACCCAACTATGTTCTTGAAGCATCAAAGAGAGTGATGAATAAAAAAAAATTAAAATGGCAATGGCAGAGGAATTGAAAGGATAGCAACCAGCCAAAACACAGTATCCAGTGTACTACCATGGAGTAAGAAAATCCTTGGGATCTTTTAATGATGTAATAAGTTGTACTTGCTTATAAACTTAACTGAAAAGAGCTGCATCTGCTAAGGAAACCACCACCACCATGGGCTCCAGCTCCCAACCCACACATATTAAATTCAAAGCTCTGCCTCCAGCATGCTTTCTCTACACTGTGTCTTGTTTGTATGTACAACCATGGCATGTATTTCCCCCCTGCAGACATAAAACTGCAGGGAGAAAGCACAGAGAGACCACATAGCTACTCAGAAAAGAAAATCAAACCTTGATTTACCATCTGAAGGGCTGCAAGGTCACTCAGCTGCTGAGTGCCCTGTCGTATTTCTTACCCTGGAAGAGCTCTCTAGGTTAATGGGTAAACACCAGTTCACCCAAAATGTCACCTCAAATCAGGAAGTGCTTATTCAGGTCTGTCACTGGGGAATGGCAAGATTGCTGTGGACCATTGCACACTGTGATTCCTGTAGGTATCTTGGCTACATCTGCCATGCACTTCATAAAAACTTTTCAAGGCTGCTCTCCCTCAACCACCACATATTTGCCATCAGTGCTCACATGCCTTTTATCACTGTAGCCACAACAGACAATATAATTTTCATAATTTTTTGTTTGTTTGTTTATTTGGTTGGGGATTTTTTTGTTTAACCTGTTCTTTTGGGATATGTCTCTTGCACTGCTCCATTCTGAATTTTCAAACACAGTCACCGCAGCAAGGGGAAAACTGTCACCAACAGGAAACACACCAACAGCCTGCTTCGAGTATTGCCAGTCAGGATGCTTTTCTGGAAGTAAAAAGAGCAAAAATAGCAGAGATATTTAAATTTTATGACAAGTTATTAATTCTGCTTTGTCATTAGTTATTCTAGTATTTTATATAATGATACTAGCTCTTATTAAAATAAATGGGATGAACACAAAGTCCCTTAAGTCTTAGCACAGATTTTATGACAAGATACTTTCTTTTGCACATGACAACAGTAGATATTATCATTAAGAGCAGTGGGGATTGCTGTAGTAAGAAATGTGTGTGTTGCTTCTTTTTTATGATATTTAGTGTAACGTAAGTCTTTACAACCAAGTCAGGCATGCTCAGCACTTCAAAGAAACATGTTCCAGATTAGTGAAGCAAGACAAACCCAAAATGAGGCATTCCAAACCAGTGATTGATTAGAATTTTTTTTTACCCTAAGAGCTACAGATATCTAATAACTATGATTACTGTGCTATGCTGTGTGCTTAGTTACTTTCTAAACACAGCACTTATCTTCATACAGCTTTTTTTTTTTCCTGCTTTTCAAGACAAAAGATAAATGTTTATTATCAGTGGTCTACTTCTGAAAATGTTTAAAAACATGTTTCCATGACTTCAGAGCTTTGTTCCCATTTTCAGTGTGTTGTTGAAAGGAAAGGAGTTCATGAATCATTTTGTGCTATGAATTTTGCAGAGCTATGATTGCTGACAATGACTTTGTAGTGGGAAGGTCTCTAGTAGCTAAGCACTAACTTTATTGAGTTGTGATTAAAAAAGAGTTATCAATGACTACAGTGAATTTAAGACACTTTATTGCTGAGCATTGCAATGATATATTGCAGAACGCTTTTTAATTGGCAGTTAGCCTTCACTGTTTTGCTAAGACCTGCAGTTTACTTCTATTCAGCACTCACATAAAATCACTTTTACATCTGAACTGAAAATTATTACACAGAATTTACAGACATATCTATTTTCCAGTTTCAAAAGTTCTTATGTGTTAAAGTTTTCTTTTAATCTTAGTTCTATCCCACTGGTCAAATATCAATATGAAAAGATACAGAGCAATCACTCATGTATTACACAGAAGCACTTCTCATGTGTTTTGTAGGTGTGCCTCATTGCAGAAGGCTTTGGGTTTTTCCATGGTTAGATGGTTAAGCTTTTTTTCCCCTCTTTCTTTCAGTTGTTCATCCTAATGCCTCTAGCACCTCTAAGGATTGGTACCAGTGACTATAAAGTTGGAGAAAATTTATTAAGCGACATTATCTAGGTCATCCACATGAAAAATATTCTCAATTACTTTTTCCTGTTGCTATCTATTTAAAAGAAAAACTGCACAGGGTTTAAGTTATTGGATGGTGTTTTCAGCCTAAATATTTAGTGTGTTTACTTCCATGTTCTTATAATATGGGGAGGGGGTGGAAGAAAGGGAAAAAACCTAGCTTTCAGAGGTACAGGTTTTGGTATTCTTGGAAAAAGAGATTCAGAGAAAATTTCCCACAAGTAAAATCTAGAACTTACATTAATGTCAGAAATCAAAATGAGGAAGAATAGGGCCAATGACACTTTAAAGATACAACATTGAACAAAACATCAGAGTTAGACATAAATACCGCATAGCTTTGGCAGTCTAAGTACTCTCTTGTTCCAGTGATATCATTTTGAGATTATTTGGGGGGAAATTTGTGAGATAACAAAACCCAAAACCACACTGCCTTGATTTCCAAATTACTATGGTTTATTTTGTTTGTTTGCATGTTTTAAAATTATTTAAATTCCAATATTTGAGCAGCCACTATCCTGAGGATTGCACAAATGAAAAGCCATCTGAAGCTTGATTCCATTTTTATTCAGTACACGATGCTGTGTTTTATTTTGTAAAACACAAGGCAAACTCTCCTGAAGTAAAGCTGGGAGCAAAAGCAGACCATTGCTTGGTAGGTCACAACAGTAAGGGCTCTTCCTGACATTATCCATCATAACAATCAATCATTTTCTACTATTTCTTTCTACTTGTCTTCAAGAAACACAATGAAAGGCATGAGTAACAGTAAGTAATAACTCCACTATCCTCTCCTTTGGTTTTACCCTGCTCATCCAGTTTAGGAGGATGATGCCCTTAGTTCTCTTTGGAGGTTCCTTTACTTTCACCTTGACTGTATTTGTCCTCAGGGATGAACCCTGTTTCTAAGGGCAAGAATATCTTTCCAAAGAGTCATGTAATGGTATTTGAAGGTCTCAATTTCTAAATAAGCTGCTGTAGACTTGGTTCCTAAAGCAGTGAAGCTCCCTCACTTGGCTGGGGGCTCTCCTTGGGAGGGGTGAGGAAGAAGAATATGTTGGGGTTTTCTTGATTCACCAGGGCTATGGGGGCTGCCATCATTTAGTACAGTAAAAGCTATTTATGAATGTTATCAGTGTAATTCCAAGGAGAGGTGGGCAGCTGAATAAATCACAGATGTACAGAAGCAGATATGGAAAACTTGGTACCTTAATCTACCCTGCAAGATGTGAATCCCTCACAGGGGCTCTAGGAGTGCTGGGAAGCATTCTCCTGCCTTTGAAGGGATGAGACAAAGGAAGCATTTCCTCTGCTTAAATGCTGTACATCAACAATGAAAGCAATAATACAAGCTTTCCTTTCTTATTTTCTATGTCTATGACAGACTTTTCAGTTCTTCTGGGTCAGCCTGGCTGTATATTATTTCCCCATGCTGAAGACATAGAAGAAATATTTCCACATTGTGCAGAATTTTGAAGTTACACAATTCCTGTGTTACTTAGAATTAGGAGGAAATCTAATGCTTGTATTTTTGTTTGCACTGTGTGAATAGAGGAGTGGTATCCAGCAAAGAAGAAAAGACACCTGGTAAGAAGGAAAAAGCTTAGAGCAGAGAAAAAGTCTTGCAAGAACAGTTTTCCTTTATCAGGAAGCTACAAGAACAGCTATTTTGAGCAGCTATGGGAGATCACCATGAAAGGAATTTCTCCTTTGGAAGGAGCTTTCAGCTTGTCTCTGTCAGCAAGGTGGATTAAATTTTGTGTGAAATAGAAAAAAGATGATTCACTAACATAACTTCTCTTAACCTGAATTGAAGAAAAGTTTTCAAATCCTCTCTAGCTCATTATAAAGACAATTCTTTAAGGTCACACTGCATCCAAGAGATTCATGCAGCTACTGTAGGCAATTAGTGAACTATATCAAGATCTGTGTGCATTGGGCTTGTCTGTAAATCATTACTTGTAATTACTAGCCAGTCTTAACTTAGCAGACTGTATAAGGTGGCCCACAAAGCAAAGATACTAACCTGAGTGGTATGTCCTGTAGGAAACAGTTTTGAGCAGAACTACTACTCCTGAAGGAACCATGAGACAATTATTCAGACAAGAGCCTTAAAACAAAATCTAAAAGATTAAAGATTATCTGGTCACTTTGGAGGTATTCACACAAAGCCCTGATATTTAGAATCTTATAGGCACCTTCTCTTATTCATACTATTTACAACCTTTAACAAACCCCAAGTGCTCACTCTCTTTCCTTGTGGTTCCTTAATATGCAGAACTGCATATGTTTGATGCCAGGAAATTAAGTAACATCAATCTGAGGTTCAGCTGGCAGACCAGTAATGCTGAGTACTGGTCATAGCCACTCAGATTTGCAGACTTTAGATGAAAAATTGCAGAAACAAATTATTTTCTTTGTTAAAATCAGTTGGAAATGCAATGTGGATTTTTAGCAATCATAAAGATAGAATGGGATAAGCAAGCTACCTTAAAAAAAATTGTGAATTGTTAAGGAAATAAGGAAATATTTCCAACTAATTTGGTTGAAAAGGAGACATAACCAGTATCTATCTATCCATCTATCTATAGATGGATATCTATATATATCTATATATATATATATAAACAAGCATAGACTTGATATGCCTTTTCCTTCCCATGGGTTTCTAACAGGGCAGAAGAAATATATATTTCATTTTAAAGCAGTTTAAAGAAGCTTAACAGTATGCTCTGTAACAGACACAACTAGGAGAAAAGTTTTTTGTTTGAGAAGCAAGTATTAAAGTCAACCTTTTCTAACATGGAACATCATCCAAAAAATAATATTGCATTTTCTCTGCAGTACTGGTTTTATGTGGTAGGTGGAGGTAAATAATGAGGTTACAGTGGTTAAGTCAGTTTTCTAAACATTCTTTAATGTTATTTTAGCCTGTTTAAAGTAAATGTTTCTTGAATATCAATTTCTTTTGTGTGCTTGTATAGTAAATTCAGAATACAGCCTTCCTTATCATAATTGTTTCCACAGTAACAGAGTACAACATTGAGAGTTCACTGCCCTGTTACTTAGAGACTAAAAATGGCCTGTGGAGCAGCTTGCCATCTGTATTCCATTTGTATGGAACTTTTCAGTCCATATATCCACAGAAAGAAAACACATCTTTGAAAACCAATGGAAATTAAATAGATGTTTTAACTCATCCCTGCGATAATTAGAATTTGGTTTAGCTAAGAGTGAAAGATTCTGCTCTGAAATTAATTGTAAAATGTATTTAACCAGGTATCATTCCTTCTGAGTGCAGATATGAATGCACAAGTGGGCAATTGTGAGCATAGTACTTGTTTCTCCACAACACAGAATAAAGGCATCCACTCCCTAGCAGACAAGCAAAAGAGACTAGAAAATACAATAAGCTATTTTGAATTTTTAAGGTTCCTAGCATTATAATCATACTTACCAGCATAGATTTCCTAAGTAGACCCAGAGAGGATCGTGACAGACTGCCTCATTTTTGCAAAAGTACTCTTCTTCTAAGTGCCATCAGGATTCTGTAAAGTAACATTAAATGTTCTCTTGAGGCTGGTGTCCTTGAGCAATGAGATTAGCTGTGGATATTCAAACATAAAAGTACCATGCTATAAATATAGCAGTTGGATCAGGAGTTGGCACAAACAAAACAAAACTCTACAATAATCTTGATTGTATCATTCCTTGGCAAAGTGCTGGGCAGAAGGGCACACCTATATCCATTATATACACACACAGTTCCAATGCTTCCATAGGGAGAAACAGTCAAAACTGCTCACCATAGGTTTTATTACTTGTTATAATCTGCTGCTCTGGATTTTAAATTGCCAATTTTTAAATGGTGCTGGAAAATGCAGATGCTCAGTATTTCTGGAACTTAGATACCATGTGTTTATATATATCTAAGTATGCATTCAACATTCTGGTGCAAGAATTCTCTTTGAAAACATTGAATGCTAGAGGTGATGCTTCGGGCACCGCTGGATCTATAGGCTAGAATGAATGATAAAGAAGAATGTTGGTTTGTTGTTTGTTTGTTGGGTGGTTATTTTTTTCAAAGGGAAAGTGAAAAAGAAAAAAACACATAAAAAATACTTTGGAAAACACTAACTTCCAAGGGGAAAAAAAAAAAAAGAAATAACTTTGATTTTATGGTTTAGCATAATAATAATAATTCCTCATATTTACTCATTGCTTTGATTAACCACATATTTAAAACATTATAGAGTGTGGAAACCAACACCTTTAATTTGAACATACCTTTTAGGTTTAGAATATAAAGTTAAAGCGTTCTGGAAACTGCTGATACACAGGACTCATAGTCCTGCTTTCCTTAGTAACCATTGTCTGAACATTCATTATCTGCATTAAAAAGTAATCTTTACACTCTGTAATCCACCTTCTAAACAGGTACAGTAATTAAAAGCAGAAATACATAATTCAGCTACAAATGGCAGAGATTACTTCTTCAGCAAATCACCCTCAAATTTTACAGTTGGGAAGGGGAAGGGGAAGAAAAAGAAAGGTAGAGAGTTCCCATAGAACAAGCTTTAGAAGAATACTCAAAATGGTAAATGTTTCTAAAGGAGATATGAGAAAAGATCATAAAGCTGGAAGGAAGATTAGTGTATTTTTTGTCAGAAAACTGCAGACAAGGGAAAAAAGGAAGTTAGAGAAAACCATGATTTAATTAATGTAGGATTGGGTATGAGTACAGAGGACCTAGAAAGTACAAAGTGGCAAAGTACTGCAGGATTTAGTCCTAAACACCCTTCCTACCTCCCTAAGGACTTTCCTTAAAGGCCATAAGCTGTGAAGGTAAATTTGTGTTTTCTATTGAAGTATTCAAGACAGTAACAGCATGACACAGAGGTCACACAGACAACACTAAAGCATTACACACAGGTTTTTCTTGCTGTGAGATGGAAATATCTCCACTATTAAGAAGAAACAACGGAGTATGCTAGCAACAAAGCCTCATCTCTCTGACAATTGAGTGCTTGGCCCCATGAAAAGGATTATCAATCAGATAAGGTGCCAGTTACAGTGTTTCCTGTGTTCTAAACACCTTTCCAGTAGTAACTTGACTAAGATCAGCAACTCATTTTACATAGGCCACTGACCAGCCATTAGATGGTAATGAATTTGAGTCATGACCAACCTGAGACAGGTTTGAACCAGTGACCTGGAGGTGAAAAGACTTGGATTACATTACCACTCCTCTGGTCTATCCTGTCCCTTGAATATCTAGCTCCATTTCTCCTTTTTACAGATGGTGAGCAACTACAAACACACACTAACAAATAGCACTCAATGGTCAGTCACCATGTATTCATGTCAGGTTATGTTACTTAGCTCCCATCATCAATTATACTAAAATGCATTAATTCCCTGAAGAAATCTAATTCAATTGCACAGTAAAGTATTAAAAGAATTTGTTATTTGCTGTTATATCAAAAATCTTTTGCAGACAAGACACTTGTGATAAAAAGAAATTGTAATGAACAACTGTCTGTATAAAGTAAAAAAAAATGAAAAAAATCCAAATTCAACTAAATCTTTGAATACTCAAAGATAAGAAAGGAAAAAAATCTTAGGAATACAAGGAAAAGATATAATTAATATTTTTTTCAGGCTTCTGGTAAAAAAATAAAACACACAACATTATTTTTTGCTGGACAAATAGCATTTTTCTGGTATTTCTCAGCCACATAAATACATAGCAATCTAGGGTTTACAATTTGTTTGAAAATACTTTCCTTAATAATCCTACCTGCTTTCCTTAACATCTCCCTGCTTTAACTATCTTCATTTTGCCATTTTCAAGCCTAGTTGCTAGCAAGCAGCTTTAGAGCTTTTATTTCTTCACAGTCAAGTGACTGACTGTAATCACACTGCCGTTTTTATGCCTAGGACTTTAAAAACAAAACACACCAAAAACTATGTAATTTCCTCTACCCATTACTGACAGCAAAGTAATACAACTGGTAGTTATGGACAACCACACGCAGCACTCCCTGTTCTCTTTCCCTGTAGCCCTTCTGCTGGTTATCCTGATGAGATGCTGATGATCCTCCAACATTTTATAGTGGTAGAGGGATGGTCCCTTTGCTGAAAGTGCAAATGGAGACTCCAGCTCTCTTCTTTAATTCAAGGTAGTACAGATGTAAAGCCAGGAAAAAGATGATATTGTAAAGAGTCCATCCACTGAATTAACCTTTTTTTAATGCAAACATATAATAGATGGCAGCACACAAACTCGCATACTATATATTTACATCTTTACTGATAAGTAAATAAAGACATGTATAAATATAGTTTGTAAACACACACAGCTCTAAGGCCCTGTAAACAATGTTTTTCTCCATCACTCAAAACCTATTTGTACTGTAAAACACTATCTATGGACTTTGAAAACATTAGCAGTCTTGCAATAAAATTTATTCTAATATTTCTGGGCTGGGTGTATATTATTCCATGTTTATAAGTTGTAATCAGCTATTTAACAAAGGTCTTCATCAGCTGCTGAGATTACTTTCTGACTGCATACCACAAAAGGATTACACACAGGAAACTAATATAGAATTGACAATGGCTTTGTTATGTAGGAAACCAATTACAGGCTCAGTTTTGCAGAATGCTGCTCCTAAGTGTACCTTTTATTTCCACAAGTGTTTCAACAAATAATGTATATAAAGAGTACTTGTGCCAATTTACATTAGGAGCTCTCAGGTTTGTGAATTTAAATTAAGATCTCTAAAATGTCTACCTCTGCTCCTCAGGTGCTATTTTATTTTTATCACAAAGGCATCATATCCCAGAATTACAATGAACTACTGAGAACATCATAGCTTTAAATAGAGATTGCAAGGAAAGACTCTCAAAGGCTGAAAAAAAAGAGTTATAATGGATTAAATAGATTTTCTGTATTGACATTCTGAATTCATTATTACATTCTTTATAAAAAATATGAGAGGAATTGTATGAGTGAAAAAGGGCTGGGTGGGAATGAGCTTGAGGGACTATAGCAGGACATTCTGGAGACCACTAGGGCAAATTAGTACTTAAACAGTCAGTAAAATGGCCAGGTGAGAGAACTGCACCAAAAAGAAGATAAATACATGACAACAGGTAAATCAAATGGAACTACTATATTATACATGGAAGATGTTCAGAGGATGCAGAAAAAAATGGCTTGATTTTACTTTCAGGTTCTTTAACTCTCTTCTTTTTTACTCTTAAGCCACTTCACACTATTTTGGCAGGAGAAAGCCCATGGAAAACTTTCCAGATAGGAAATTCCAGATTAGATAGGAATTCTAAACTGAGGCAGACACATCTTTCCAGATTACTTTCAATCTTTCGAGGCACAGTCTGAAAATCCCTTGGNAGGAGTGTGGATGGAGCCCTCCCTGGAGCTTCGTTCGCGAAGCCCAGCCACGGCACTTTCAATCTTCCAAGTTTTGGAGAAAGTTACCTTGCAAATCACCAATCAGAAATATGGTCTGCAGAATATTCACATAAAGTAATCAAGCACTCGTGTGACTGACTCAGTGTTCATATCACCATTTGTGAATATTAATTGAACAACAAGAGAATTAGAATTATTCTGTAAGCTGCTGTGCATGCATTGAACCAAATGACTGATTTAGAAACACCTATGAATTTATTTCAACACATTCTTTGGGAAGACTTTAAGCTCTGAAATCCTATCAACAACTTTCTCCCCCAATTTTCATTCAAGGCCACATTGCTAAAACCAGGTTGGTCTGTGTAACTGCATATTGATCACTTATCAACTACAATTGTGTTGAATATGAGAGGGTTTTTTTGGAGATTTGTGTTGGAGCCATATACAATGTACAGTTTGTGAAGACAAAATTATTAGAAATGGCAATGATTCTGTAGAGAACCATGGCTTAGCATAGATTACATTTCACTTAAAACTTCAGAGAAAAAACATAGCCCAACCAAATTTCAATGAGGTGTTCTCATTTTGGATATTTTCTAGAACTTTAAATGAAAATGAAGGCTACCTGTTTTTTTTCTGCAGATGAAGTTCCTCTTTACTGAAATTACATTTATTACGCATTGACTATATCTTGCAAAAGATCTTTCCTACTTCCTTAAACTGCTTTATTTCTAATTGCATATAACCAATATATAATTACTGAGTATGCACACACACATATTTTTTCCTCCTGAGGTTTAAATGTGTCACTCCAGCCTTTGCAAGCTGTTCCATATTAACTATCCCTTGTTCCTGCATAACTTGGCAATCAACATTCAGTCTTAACACTAAATTCAAACCTATATTTACAGGTGATCTTGGTTCAGCAAAATTACCTCTTCATAGAGTTTAAAAATGACAAATTTCCTCTGACTTAAGGAGACCAGACATTTTTATGGCACCAAATGGCTGGACTCTTCTGCTGGTTAGATTATCAAGTGCTGCTGAGTATTTAGAGATAATTTTACAAGTCTTCTATGGGCTACACAATATATAGCAGAGTTCATTAGCATTGGATGTGAGTATAAAAATGCATCCAGTTTACAAGATAAGAAGGTAGAGGAAGTATGACTTAACTGGTCAAGTTAAGTCAAGTGCTTAGTCAAATTTTCATTTCATAAGAGAGTTGAGCTCTCTCATAAACTGGAGTTGGAAATTTTAAGTAACAAGGAAGCCAAGTCCTTTGGGATATGTTACAACAGGAAGATTCCTTTCCCTGGAAACAGTTTAACCCTAATAGAGCAGAGTCTCAGGAGCTACTTAGAGCAATACTAGTAGGAAAAAGACTAGCACACTAAGCCCTGAACAAGCAAAAGCAAGCAGTGAAAGAATGATGACCCACACTGCATAACTCATTTTCCACAAGTGTTCCCAGAGAAGTTAATGATGTAGTGCAGTTAAACCACATTGTCCACATTTTGCCTTTCTTCCTACATAAACAAGAAAAGGAACGAGCCATTATTAAATAGGGAAAGCAATTGAAGTTGTAATGTTTTTAAAAGATGCAGTTAGTCTCCAGGAAAGGCTTACTCTGTATAGTAAGGAAAACATTTAAAATTCTTAACTGGTTCTTTAAGGTAATAATCCACCTCAGGAATTTACCTCAAGAAAAAAAAATAAAAAAGGAATTGTAGCAATTGTTCTAATTTGGAAAAGAAATACATTTAATTTCTAGAAATTTCAGATCAAACTTCTATCTCCCCATATTTAATCTCAAAAAGCTTATATTCATGAAGAGAAGAGATCTCAGGCTGGACATAAGTGAACAGTATTTTAGTGTAAACAGGATAGAAAGAGTTTAAATGGAAGTATTCTGTGGGGCAGAACTTGGCTTCCTGTATGTTTTGCAAAGCATTGAACAGTTTCATGCACTAATTCCTGACCAGAGCCAATATTTAACACTACAATGAAAAGCTAGGAAGTGAATCCTCACTGATATTTTCTTACAAGCCTATAAAATTTTAAAATTTTNATATTTATATATTACATAATAATAATAATTTTATATAATTTATATAATAAAATAATTTGGTAACAAAACAGTTGTTCTAACAGCTATGTTTTGCATATTACCTCCAAAAGAGAAAAAAAAATCAAAACAAAACACATTAAATCCATCATTCTATCTTCTGTAAAGCTCATACTACTTCACTGCAAATATTCACTGCAATAAAGACTCACTGAAAAAAAAAAAAGTACTTTCCCAGTTTCATTAGAAAACCAATACTTTTGCTTCCAACATATGCCTCTAAATCCAGCTACACAACATTACTCCAATGCACACAAAAATGCTTAAGGTATGCAAAAAAAACTACAAGGCTGTGTTCTCAAAGTTATGGTGTCACAAAATATTTATTCACACAGGGCAAAATGACAGTGATGGATGCCCTCTGATTTTGCTGTAAAATGTTCCACAAGATCCTTGCTCTGAGCATTAATATCTGATTAATGTTAATATACCATTAATAAATGAGGCAGGCACAGACCCCTTTANAAAGTCAATTTCTGTACTGATATTATCCTTCTGAAACTTGCTTTGTTTTTCCAGTTGGTGCCAAGCCACTAGATTAATTTTAATGCTTTAACTCATTAAACAGATTAAAGTAACAGTGCAAACAAACAAACTCAAATAGCTTTCTCATCAGTAGATATGAACATGCAAAATTTTTATATAATTTATATAATAATAATAATTTATAATAATAAAATATAATAATAACAAATATAATAAATAAATATATANATGGTGTCACAAAATATTTATTCACACAGGGCAAAATGACAGTGATGGATGCCCTCTGATTTTGCTGTAAAATGTTCCACAAGATCCTTGCTCTGAGCATTAATATCTGATTAATGTTAATATACCATTAATAAATGAGGCAGCCACAGACTCCTTTAGTTCAGGAAGGTATAACTGCTCATGGATAAATCAAGTCCAGTCACAACTTCATCTTCCAGGACAGCAGTAAAGCATAAGCAAGTCACTGTTATTATCAGGCAAGCAAACTGTTAATGTCAGTCAGGCACACAAATATGATCAAAACTAAATTACTTGAAAACAACCAATTTAATTTATATAGAAGCTGGATCAAGGCCAAATGCATAGCAGAATGAAGGAGTGAAATATGTTTTCAGGTACTTCTCTCTTGCTGCATTGTAAATAAGAGTTAATTCCGTGGAAGAGCAGCTGATGTCTGCACAGCTCTGTAACTCACAATATTGAAACAGTCCCAGTAAAAAAGAGTAATTGCCTCTTGTACACAAATGGCCCTCTGTATGCTTGTACAGTCTTTTCAGGGTTGTGGGACAAACCAGGGGAAGTCTTATAAAAAAACTCCCATGATATTATAAATTTTGAATAGGCAAAATGAATAGCTGCAGAGTGCATTGAATAATACAACTCACGGGCATTATCATGTCATCCTTTTACAATTTTTACTGAATAGATAGGACATGATGCATAGAGTATGACAGTCAATTTAAGGGCTAAGTGAGCTGCAGATATATGTTTCTGCAACCCATTAGAATGCGTTTTAAATATAACAATAATGTTCCTCTTTCACTCATTAATACTTTAATTTTCTGTTTAAATTTAACTCTCACTGTTTTTAAGCATTAGTAAAAATTTCTAACATTTCCTTTTTGATGACAATAATGCAAACTTTTAAATTAGCATGAACTACCAGGAGGGCAGTAGAAAAATGATTAGCATTTTTTAGTTGGTTTTAACAATGAAGTTCTGTGCATTTTCTAAAGAATGAAGTTTAGCAGTTGAACAAAATGCCTTTTGTAACTCCAGGCAGCAGCAGAAAGCTGCCTCTGGGAAGGAATTTATTAAACTTGTCCCCCTCCCTAGACCCACACTGAACTCAGAATTACACAGCATGTATCCCATCTCCAGAAGAACATGATTTGCCTTTCAGTCAAATGCTTCCTGCTGCTGGTGAAACCTAAGCTGTGCTCCCTGAAAAGGTTCAACTTGAGAATTATTGCACTGCCATGGTTACAAAGTAAAATATATGGTGGACACAGGGGGCCAACCAAAGGAAACTGGTGGTCTGAGAAGAAAAATGACCTCTCTGTTTGGAGATTTTAAATATATATATATATATACACACATATATGTACAACCTTTGGCACTAATGCATGCTGCATATCTGCAAAGTTTGACTGAGTATCTCATAAACATCATAATAGTGACCTGATTCACCTGCAGTGCACCAAGTGTGGTCCAACCATTTGTAATATGTTAGTTTTATCTACCAAAGACATTACAAGAATTTTTTTCAGACACCAGTTCATTAGCAAAGCAACTCTTCTGCGGGGAAAAAATATTTAAAAAAAAAAAAAGAACTTGTGTTTTTCTCAAAAGGAACTATGCATATTTGAATGTCTGACAGAAAACATATTCATTGCATTCATTACAATCCCTGCAACTTCATGCTGTTAAGAGCATCCTGTAACATTATCAGTGCCTCCAATGTAACAGGAGCTTACAGTTATTTTAAAAACTACAACTGTGAATCAAGCCTCAACTTGGATTCTCTTTAAACATAGACACAAGGATACAGAGGTATTTCTTGAATAGAAAAAAAAGTATCCTTTCTGATGAGAGAACTGAAAGAAATCATTTTTGAGGGATGCTAAAAGCTCTCCAATCCTGTCCTGTATGATAATGTACATGCTACACATGGGAGGATTGGGCCCATAGTGTCCTCTTTAGGAATATGCTCAGATCACCTAATCAGAGATAGACAGAGAGGATATCAGGTTTTCAGTGTAAACATCATCCACCCCTCAGGCACAGTCTGAAAATCACTTGGGGTCTGCTGTGGCCCCTGGTGCCATAACTGTGCCGACAGCAGAGGGAGCATTAAACTCATTGCCCACGGGAAAGTGTGGGCAGTGATACCCATGTTCCTAGAATCCTTGGATGGGTAGGATGAGCTCATTAGCCTTCTGGCAGTCATCCTAGGAGAAGGACAACTCTGATTCCAAACCCGGGCAGATGGAGCTCGTTTAGCCCTGTAAGGCCTTCCAGCTAAGAGGTTAAACCTCCATCCTAAGGACTTCGCTGCCAGCGTCCAAGCTTGCTAGGCCCTGGCAGATGAACCTTAGGACTAAAGGGTGGGTCCAGCTCTGCACATGCTGTGTCTCACCTAAAAAAATCCATAGCACAGGCTCGAGGGTGCTATCTGCTATCCTCTTTTTATCAGTGCGCTTGGAAAAGGTGCTGATGGGGAGTGTGGGTAGAGCCCTCCTTGCATCTTTGTTAGCAAAGCCTAGCCATACATCCACCCCTGCCCTTGACTGCATAGGTAGAACACTGGGATTACTAACAACAGAAAGCTTAGAACCAAATCCCGCAACTGTGTACTACTCAGAACAGCAAGCAATGTGCTCTGCAATAAGATGATACATGATTGAGTATCCAGAAGAGCAGTTACTAAAAAACAGTTACTAAAAGGAAAAATGAGAAGGAACACTATTCTATGAAGAGATAATCCACAGCTCACACGTGGTCACTCATGTGTTGAATACACACAAAGAGATTTAACATTTTTCTATAGAAATTAAGAAGGTGGGGTTGTTTTTTTTTACAGGCTATCCCAATCAAAAAAACCTTTTGTATATTATATAGAACGTCTAATCATTTTTGCTTATGTATATATGTTGTCGTGGCTAGGCTTCGCGAACGAAGATNNNNAAGTGATTTTCAGACTGTGCCTGTTATGTATATATACAGTCATAGAAAATAACTGTAATGTATATATTACACAGTTTCCATTCAGCCTTCAGGTATTGTGCTGTATAGAGCAGTGACAGACATGCTTTGCTCATCTAGTATCCCTTCAGAACAATCCTCCTAGACATTTTTCTTTCACACTCTGCAGTTAAACCGGTGGTTCTCCCCCATATCCCAAATTCCCTACTGTGCTAGTTCACAGCACATCAGTCATTTACTGTATTTCCCAAACATTTTTCTGCTTGACTACATTCTCTCTTCTTATATTGTCTTGTTTTTTTCATTTAAAATATGAAGTGACTAGTACAAGTAGCACAACTAGACAAAATGTGAACCAAGGCAAAGTAGTAGAACAGATTTCAACCCCACTAATAGCTGTGAGACTCTTATAAAAGCTGTCTATTTTACTTATTTCAGTCTGCCAGAATTTGTAAGTATAAAATATAAAAAATGCAAAAGAACCCAGAACTGAATTACATAGAATTTTAAACTGTTTTTGTTTTCTGACATTTTCTCATATTTTGAGAAGAATGTTTATAAGAAAGCAGAACAGATTTGAACATACAACTGAAACACTCTTATTGTTTGATTTAGATGATAGCCTAATGAAGTTATGCTGTTGCATTTTAAGAATTTTTAAAACGTTAAGAAATAAAAATAAACTTTGAAACATCTTCCAAAAGTAGTTCTCTTCAAAAGAAATTTGAATTGAACAGGATCATCTATTTCTTCATGCTAAAAAGAATGCAAGAAAAAATGAAGTAAGCAAAACAGATGGTTAATCTTCACATTAGGTGTATCACACTATATGTACAGCACTTTTTATCTTCCAAAAAAATTTCAAAAAGCACCCATATAGCAAATGTGATTTTAAAAAGATATATTGACATGTTGTCATTCTAGATGCTGGAAAAGAAAAGACAAAAGTATTTTCATGATGAGTTAAAGCATTTTTAGACATCGCAGTTAAACTTCTCATTTTTCATTCTCTCAGATTATGCTTTAATGTTACTGAAGTACTTTAAAGCACTTGTTCACAATACATTACAATGTTTATGACACTGCAGAATTTTTACATTACACCACTTCTTTGAGTGGCATACAATTTACACCAAGACAGAATTTAAGCAAAGGGAAGGGTTTTATATTTTACATCTACTGTGTGTAGCTCGTGCCTCATCTGAGTTTCTGAAATAGGAAGTCTAAAGAAGTAAGCTAAGCTACAATTCATTTTATTGATAATAAAGACTGAGTACAAGAAATCATTATGTCCCAACTGATTACAAAAGCCTATTTAATGAAATGCATATTTTTGAGGACTCGGAGGTACTGTAATGTTTGCACTATTATTTAAGAACCATTAAGCATGATTGCAACAGAAGCTCTATTAAACATTTTATAGTCTTCTCAGTGTATGTTTATTTTCTACATCAACTTTTGCTCTTTTACAATATTGTTTCAATAATTCAGCATCTAAGAAATGCCATATTTCAATGAATTGAAGTTAACAGGACATTTTTCTGGAAAAGGGGGGGGAAGTTTCTGGCAAAAAGCCTACCTCATCTACTTGAGTTATAAGTGGTTTAAAATAATTTGCTGTCTCTAGGTGTCTCTAACCTTGCAAGGAAATTGTTAAGTGTTTCAGAAGCAAATTTACATAAATGCAATAAAAGTTTCAAGTCTTGGATTTGTACTTCCCAAAGTACCTTTTTGCCATTAACTTTTGGTTTTAATGGCAATAAGAAATGAACCTTTTGTTCTAGCTATTTGAAATAACAGCATCTTGATACAGTAGTCGAGATTAAAATATTCATTAGCAAAGTGAAGTCACAGTATGAAGGTGATTTAAAGGCAACAGAAAGCAACTCTAAGCTTCACCAGCTTGTAGGAAGCATCTCTCAGGTGGACCCTGGCCAGGACAGGTGCTGATCCAGAATTTGTAGCAGCTAACCATGCCATGAGGGTAGCTGCTGCTCCTCAAAGCTGAGGACACCTGATGTGAATGTACTTCAGCAGCTGGAAGCATGCTGTCATGAATTTTGGATAAATGAATTGTTTTGAAAACTGTGTCAATGGCATCACATTTCCAAGACTACAGCTGGTTGTCAATGGCTTTAGATCTAGATTTTCAACCTTTGATGTCTTTCTCAAACATCTCCTACAGAAATGGCTTTCAGTTACAACCAGGATGTAAACCTTCCCAGTATTAGAGGGAGTTCAGTTATGTCAGTCAACAAAAGTCTTGTTCTGTTTAAAATCAAATTCATTTTTAAGGCTATATATTGTGTCAGGATGTTTGGTAGGAAAAAGGAACAAAGTCTAAGTACCTGTACATCAATGTCTACAAGAGTTCTGGTGGCAGGAAGTATTGAACAAAATATATTTACCACTGTGAAGGAAAGCATTTCTGTCCAAAGATAACTGTTTTGGCCTGACCTTTCTGCCAGTTATGACAGTAAGCATTATCGAGTGTACCAAGGACAGAGTGCAAATAATGGCACAACTTTTGCTAAAAACTGAATTATGGTTAAAAAAAGAACTAAAAGATTAGGTGAATAAGCATTCATTTAAGGTAAGGGCAATGCAGTAGTAAGAGCAATCATCATCTTTGGGACAGCTACCACACAGCACTTCTATCTGTAAAGACTGTTTCTAAGTGGCAAAATGTTCTTGTTTATGTCACGTGTTACTAAACACTGATAATCATGACATCCATCTCACACAGGAGATCATATCAGTGAAGGAAAAGTTATTAATGCTCCACACATAGTAAAAGAAAGAGTAATTTCTGTTAAGATACTTAGCATTATTTATAACCCTCCAAGAGAACATTTCAATTACTTCATCCTTGCGAATCCAAAAGATTATTTAAGGTTTCTTCCTATCATTTTAAAACATGTCAGTTGTGGATTCCTGCTCTAATGTGGCACTCTGTTTTTTCAAAGCTGATCCCGTGAAATGGCATTCCTCCATGTGAGAAAGTGTTACAACATGAAAAATAGTTAAGGAAAATTATGGGTCATGACAATCTTAAAAAAAAACACCAACAAAACATTTGCTAGATCTTAGATTGAAGACTTTCCTATGAGCTCATCAAAGTAACACAAAAATTTTCCTTATTTTTTCCCTCAAAAAATCTAAAACTTAAACTAAAACTACCCTGGATTCAAAGATAAAATGAGCAATTTTTAAGAGAGGCAAAACACAACACTATTAGCTTGTATATTTAATTGAAAATACTTAGAAAAATCCAAAATCCACAGGGTGGATATAATGCATAGAAGAGCTAACATTTGAAGTTACTAATTATAAACATTTCTGGTTTTGATGCTCAGTGGTTACCGTTAATAGCATGACAGCACTTTGATAAACATGGCACGGATGACAACCAAAGCATCATTTTGCAACACGCCTTTTAATCAAGTTTACTTCTATCTTGTTTTCCACAAACTTTTCATGGCTCACTTTTAATTTAAAAGTCTAAGTATTAAAAAAATGTATGACTGCATCCAGAGGGTAGTGGTCAATGGCTCGATGTCCAGCTGGAGATCAGTGCCAAGTGGTGTCCCTCAGGGCTCTGTACTGGGGCCTGGACTGTTTAATATTTTTATAAATGATATCGACAGCAGCATTGAGTGCACCATCAGCAAGTTTGCAGATGACACCAAGCTATGGGGTGCTGTTGATAAGTTGGAGGGGCAAGATGTCATCCAGAAGGACCTGGACAAGCTGGAGAGGTGGGCCCAGGTGAAACTCATGAGCTTCAACAAGATCAAGTGCAGGGTCCTGCACCTGGGTCTCAAAAATCCCCACTACCAATACAGGCTAGGGGATGAGATGATAGAAAGCTTACAATAAGGTCCCTTCACAGCCTTCTCTTCTCCAAGCTGAACAATCCCATCTCTCTCAGCCTTGCCTCATAGGAGAGGTGTACTGCCCCAGGTATTTTCCGATGTTTTTCTTTTCTCTTCTAATGTTAACTATCGGTTATTTATCATTCTAGTTACTAAACAGCTTTTGTTACAAGTGCATAAAAACAGTTCACATAAGAGTCCAATGTCACTCATTAAAATTTAAGTCAAGATGTACTCCTCTCACCTTTTGAGTTTCTCTAGGCTGGTGAAACTCCTATTGGTGAAAGAGTGCAGTGTTTGGGATTTTCTTTTTCAATGTTAACAGCTGAATCCTTTTCACTCTTCTGTCTTTCTGATACTTTTCTTCTAGCAGTAATACCCTAGCACAGACAGCATGAAGCATTTTTCCTTACAGATCGTTACATTATTCAAACAGCTGTTTCTGATGTGCTAAATATATAAGGTGGTGGATAGAAAAATCCTTTGTGAAGTCATATATCAGGATGAAAGTTTTATAGCTTTAGTGTTGCTTACAAATCAATTCCTCCAAGTTAGGCTACCATTAGTAGCTTTTAAGATTGCCTAGAGCTGTGTCATTCACTGCCGTTTTGACACATTAATGCATTAATGGTATGTGCAGGCTGACATAACTTCTCTGAAGTACTATTACAGCAATTACTAGGAATCTTCACTATGACATGCAAAGTTAAGAAAGGTGACAAAAGAGTATGTAGATATTCAGACATTCTTAAAACATTCATTCAACACTGACAGCACATAATTAAGATACTACAAAAACATTGAGACAAGGATTGTCTGCTACGTATACTGCCAGGGAAAACAAGAGTGAATGAAAAAGGCAATTACATAAATGTGATGGCTGATACTGTCAAACAATTCTGCTTCAGTAAAAAGAGGTTAAGAGAATCAGGGTAAGAAGTACCAGGTTTGCTTATTTCAATTCTTTCAGAGAGAAATGTTCAAATCTCATTAGTGTTTAGTAGAAAGGATATACAATTTTGAAACCATTTAGGAGGCACCAGACGGTAATAATGAATCCTGAGTCTGTGTTTAGAACCTTTGAAACTCAGAACAAAATGCATTTCTGGATTTCTGCAACTATCACAGATGGCTCCTAAAGTAAATTAGTGAGAACATGGAATGTTATCTGGAAAATAGAACTTGGTCATCATTTTTACTTTACTTTTTCTCAATCAGATTTGTTTTTCCTATGGTAAGTATTACTCTAAACTACAAACTAAGAATGCTGAACATTCCTTCCTCTTTTTATCTAAAAACACTCTTTACATCTCCCGTATGTATTATTTAGTAAACTGGTTCAATGGATTAAATACCTTAATATCAAAATTCCTCAGCTGTTCTTCCTTCATTTGGAACTAGGGACCATCAGCATCTTGACAACTCATTGCCTCATGGTCCATTGACTGGAGTGCTATACAGGAGTAATTCCTTGGACAACATCTTCACAATGTTGTATGGAATTGCTGTGAGCAAACAAGTCTGAAGTGCTTCTGGCCTGAGACGATTACACACAGGGAGTTTGGGATTCTGAAGTCTTTATAGTGCATTTAAACATCATGCTTAATGTGAGGAAATCACCATTCTTAGAGATAATGTAGTTTTAGAAAAGTTCTGTAGGTTACTCACTCCTGGTATACACATGAAGAGAAATCTAGAAATAAGTGATATTAATTCAAAAAATTGATCCTTCTAAAAGAGAAGACTTCGGGGGGGACCTAATAGTGACTTTCCAGTACTTAAAGGGAACTTACAAGAAGGCTGGAGAGGGCCTGTTTGCAAAGGCCTGGAATGAAAGGACAAGGGGCAATGGTTTTAAACTGGAGAGGAGGAGATTTAAATTGGACATTAGGAAGAAGTTCCTCACCATGAGGGTGGTGGAACACTGNTCAATATATTTGAAGCCACTCAAGGAGGGCAATGTTTTTGCTTGCATATAAGAGGTGGAGAGTGGTCTTAAGCTTTTCACAAATTTTATTTCATGTTGTTGAAACATGTCCTGAACACTTCCCTTCCAGCCTAAAACCTAGAGGTAACAGCCTGCTACTTCCTTCACATCCCAGTCCACATGTGCCAAGTCAAGAAATAGCTTTCCTTAGTCTCATATTTGATACTTGCAGTATAACTTTTTCCAGCAGGTAACTAGTTAACTCTTTCAGGAAAATATATCTTGAAATCACTGTACCTAAAGTTAAGTTGGTGTTTTGCAAGAACAAGAGCTGCTTAAGGAGATCAACACTTGGCTGTTAATTGTTTACAGCCGTAAACTACTTCTATATTTAGCCAGACGCATTTTAAATCACTGCAGTTTACTTTATAATCTGAAATGAAGAGTGAGAATATGGGTGATATTTTAACTGATTCATAAATATTTAGAAGTCTGCTGATTTTCAATCATATCTTTCTGCAATCTGTTTTTCATAAATAGTGAATTTAGTGACAGGTTATTTTCAGTAAAATAGCATAATTATCACTCTTCTAGAAAAACAGTTAAAATAGCACAGAAAATATTTAAGACTAGGAAGTTCCTCAGTGTGATTTATAACCTAGAAGGTACTAATGTATTTCAGAAACATGCTAAGGCTGTATTTCTGTTGCTTCTGTTAAGAAATTCTAGCTTCCAGCTTTGCCAGTTTGATAGGTGTTTCTTCATATGTCTCATGTTTTTCAGTGTTGTCACAAGGACAAAGCAAATTTGACAGCAGCATGTACTTCTACTCTACCAAGACAAGAATATTTGAACACTGACTAGGAAGGGAAACAAATAAGGAAAGATTGCTTTGATAAATAGTATACTGCTATAAAAAAGAAAAGTCCAGGGAGCCTTTTGTGGGCAAAAATAATAAAACAAGAAAAAGTTTTCCATTCTCTCTCTACAGCAGACAGAAATTTAAGATTTAAATGTAAACTAATTCCATAGAAAAGTTTTTGCCTGTTAGGAATAATCAGTCATTTCAGCCAAATTAATCCTGCACATCAGGTATGACATGACAGAACATTCAAACACTACATCTCAATATATCAACACACACATCTACATATACCAGTGTTTTGTTAGCCATCTTCCTTTTCCCACCAGAATTGTGTGTTTTTAAATAACCTGATATTTGAAAAGCAGAATATAGCTAGTGGTATTTCTCCATCAATTAAATCCTTTGTGGCTATACCCAGTACACTCAGTTGGCCGATAACATCAAAACTAATTCTAATGTAATGCACAGTAACAGGAGAGTATTGACTATTGCATTCACTGAATGAATAGCCTAACCTTTGTGGAATGACCAACTTGTAATCCCACCACTAGTCCCATAAACAAACCTGCTTTCAAGACAGAATTAATATTTGAATGTCATAAACATATTCCATTTGCATGCCTACTGTTACCTGAGATAAAACCAGGGGAAAAGAGCTCTTTCCAACTTCATAAAAACCACCCCCCAAAAAATTCTTCTGGTGACATGATGCTGTGATAACAGAGACTCATATAATAGAGTTAGAAAAAAATATTTCTGATAATGACAATGGCAATTTCATAGGCATAGGCTCCTGAAAATAATCAAAGCTCCTCTACGAAGAAAATGTATTTTGAGGACAAATACAAAACAAGAAAACATTTGGTTACCTCAAATTAAATTGCTTTCTTAAGAAACACAACTGAAGGAGATCTTAAAGCTACGTAACAACATCAAACTGTTTAGAAATCATAACTTCCTTCTAGATATGAAAGCAAAGATATAACATTAAAATTATGTATAGCTTAGTACAACACCACATTAATTACTTTCTTAGCATGAACCCCTTTAATGTGAAGATTTAGCTTAAAGGAAATCCAACTGATAAGAGGTAAGAAAGCCATGAAGTGTCATAGAATCATCATAGAATCATAGAATGGCCAGGTTGGAAGGGACCTCAAAGATCATCTAGTTCCAACCCCCCC